>PIJE02001545.1:7500-102500 GCA_002895965.2 Coryphaenoides rupestris | reverse complement strand
CTCCCTAGAAACATGTGCAGGGAAGAGTATCGGTTTAGTGATGGAGCAATTAAAGACCTTCAGTAAGCCCTCATTTCAGTTAGGAGACCTAGAGCACTAAAGTACAGAGGGAATGTGCAGTTCACGCTGGTCTTGCGGCTGGGGAGCGGGGATCATCTTTTTCCCCCTGCCGCTCTTCCAGGAGGTGCTGGAAGGAGACCAGGTTGGTCTTGAGAAGCTTCAGTTTGGAGGCCAGAAGCTCGCATGACTCCTGGTCAGAACCGCAGAGAGCGGATGCCCCTGGATGGCCTGGTCCTCGTCCTGGTTCTGGTTCTGGTCCTGGGGTGGTCTCGAGTCCGACAGACTGGCCACCTTCTGTTCTATCTCCTTGCAACATCTCCTGTGAATCATACACACTTGTACTGTCAGAAAGACACACCTGTACCGTAAGAAACACACCTGAACCTTCAGGGACACACCTGTACCGTAAGAAACACACCTGCACCTTCAGGGACACACCTGTACTGTCGGAAAAACACCTGTAATAACACCAACACACAGCTGATATAATCACGACCCCATGACCTTGTCACCCGGGGCAAGAGAGTGTTGGTGACTAACAGTTTGAAATGTTTCTGGGTTTTATTCACACAGTATATCTGAGGCATTCCTGTAAGTCGCTTTGGATAAAAAGTGACTAAATAGTAAATAGTTAGTTACGATTATTCGTATGTCTGTGGACAGTGGACCAGACCCGCCCCCTTCCCTTCTAAAAGAGGCCTCTATTGAGAGACCTACTATCACCATTTTACAAAGACTGTAGGCCAGGTTACAGTTGACTGCAGGCCAGGTGACAGGTGACTGCAGGCCAGGTTACAGTTGACTGCAGGCCAGGTTACAGTTGACTGCAGGGTCCCAGGTTAGGGTTATTGACTGCAGGCCAGGTTACAGTTGACTGCAGACCAGGGTTACAGTTGACTGCAGACCAGGTTACAGTTGACTCGGCAGGCCAGGTTACAGTTGACTGCAGGCCAGGTTACAGTTGACTGCAGACCAGGTTACAGTTGACTGCAGGCCAGGTTACAGTTGACTGCAGGCCAGTTCAGTTGACTGCAGGCCAGGTACGATCGAGGCGATGTGTTTTGGTTGTTGTTCTCTTACTTAGTTTGTTTGTTTTCCCTCGACAGACACAGCAAACTCATTCACTCTTGCATGCTACAAGATCTCGTTTTGAAACTCGTCCTGAATCTGCAATGGTACCTGGATTCAGGTCCACATCAGTCGCATGAATGAACGCTGGCTAAAGAGAGTCTGACTGAAGACCAGGCGGAGAAAATATGAAAGACCCCTTTTTACTGCTAACCACTTGCATGCTAATGCTGGCAATGCTAAAAGCTAAAGAGGGTTTGCTCATAATTATTTAGCATTGTACGAGTTGAATGGTTTCATGTCAAGCACCTGACAGCCGGCTAGCGTACGATAAGAACACTTCAAATATTAACATCAAGATCGTAAACGCATCCTTAGACTTTGCACCTTCACCCGCCAACACTTCAGTGGCCACACCCTCAGAGTAACGGCTAGGAGGAAGCCACCGGTTGGCACTGCCTACTGGGAGCTGCCGATTGGTTGGCACTACCGTGTATTGGCTGGATTTCAACAGAGAAAGTGTTCCGGTCATAGTCTCCTGTGTGGTTATTTACAATGGAACACCGTCACGGGCTCCACCCATTGACCCAGCACTTGTGAGCAGACATACAGTATTTAATAAGCCACGGATTCCAAGGCCAACAAAAAATGTTTTCTGAAAACCTTGATAGAAATGTAGTCATTAAAAAGCGTGCTCACTGCACTTCACTGCAAATCAGTGCACTTGACCACTCTGACACCCCCCCCACCTCCTGCCACTGGTCTTACTGCCACGCAGCAGTCCTGTGAGTTCCTCTTGTCAATCATGAATCACCTAATTGCCTTTTTGAGGAACCGGTTCCACATGAAGTTGTCGTTCTTTCCCGGCGGCTGAACTCAAAATATCTTTGATCTTGGAACATTTAAAATGTGCAGGATTCACTCAGACCATTTATGTATATTTGATTTAAATATGTGCTTTGAAAGGTGAGGTATGCTACAAATTGATTTAACAGAATGTGTTATTATACCAGTCCAGGTATTTCACCTGCCCAGGTGTGTTACCAGCCCAGGTGTGTTACCTGCCCAGGTGTGTTACCTGCCCAGGTGTGTTACCAGCCCAGGTGTGTTACCTGCCCAGGTGTGTTACCTGCCCAGGTGTGTTACCAGCCCAGGTGTGTTACCTGCCCAGGTGTGTTACCAGCCCAGGTGTGTTACCTGCCCAGGTGTGTTACCAGCCCAGGTGTGTTACCAGTGCCCAGGTGTGTTACCTGCCCAGGTGTGTTACCAGCCCAGGTGTGTTACCAGCCCAGGTGTGTTACCAGCCCAGGTGTGTTACCTGCCCAGGTGTGTTACCTGCCCAGGTGTGTTACCAGCCCAGGTGTGTTACCGCCCAGGTGTGTTAGCCCCAGTGTGTTACATGACTACACACACACACACACACACACACACACACACACACACACACACACACACACACACACACACACACATGCATACACATGCTTGTAAACACTATAAAGTTCATTACCACCTTTATTATTAATTGATAGTTAATTACATCGGTGCGTTAGCGGTACCTGGAGGCGTCGGGTTAGGTCCTGTCTCTCGTTAAGGTCGGTGGTTAATTGGAGGTCGTTAGAATCAAGGCCTGCCTGCAACTCTTTTAGTCTCCTCTGATTGGTTGAGAGGGACAGGGTTAGTTCTTATTAGAAAACACCGTTGTCACTCTAGTAGTCAACAGGAAACTCATATTAGCAAAAATAAACAATACAAATTATGTTAAATGACCATTTTAATCAATTACAAAAGTGCAATTAATGAGAGTTGAGAGAAAGAATGAAGGAAATCATTGACTCACCTGCAGCTGTGAGCTCTTCTCCTGGAGAGCCTCCAGATGTTTCCGCCGGTCGGCCAGTCCGGTCTGGACCGCCGGCAGGACCCTGACCAGGAGGTCCAGGCACCGCAGACCGGACCCTGAGCCCAGGACCTCCCTGAGCTCTGACCCTGCAGAGGTCAGCTCCCAGGCCAGAGAGCCCAGCTCAGCGGACAGGTTCTGGGGGAGGGAGAGTTCTGCTGTCACCGGACCCCACACACTGACTGGACCTGTGTGTTATGCTAATGAGCCAATTACTTATGCAAATCCGTCAATTAGTCAATGAGGCTGGATGAGGATGATTTAAATAGAGAATTATATTTTAGCCGCTAAATGGCAGTCACCATTCATTAATTAGTTAAATAAATTGGTTTAGAATACCTGTAACTATAGTGATATTATACCAACAGCTCAGAACAAAGAACCAATTAAGTGTCATTAATTAACTGAACTAAAGTGTTATCCACCTGTAGCTGCAGTATCCGTAGCTCCGCCCCCTCTGTGCGTGCCATCACAGGCGGTGACCTCAGCAGGGTGTTGACCCCGGACAGCGACACGGACGCCCCGTACAGCACATCAAACACACCCTCGTCTAGCTGCCGGGCGGCGTCCCCCTCAGGATCACTCTGGAGCTGCACCACACCGCCACAAAATACACTCGTTAACGTTTGATTATAACCTTTCAGTTGAGCCTTTTTGTGGTGTGTGTGTGTGTGTGTGTTTTATTTGATTTACCGCTCAAATGCATCGTAATGTATGTGATAGATGAGATTTTGTTATTGTTGTTTAAACTTAAGCAGCAGGAATTACCCGTCTGTCTGACAACCTGTCTGAGGGCAGCGGAGGACCTGTCTGTCTGACTACCTGTCTGAGGGCTCGGAGGCGGGCGGAGAGCTCCTGGAGGTCTGTCAGGACCTGGGAGACACTAACACCTCCTCCTCCTCCTCCTCCTCCTCCTCCTCCTCCTCCTACTCCACAATCCCCGGAGGAGGAACCAGTCACCTGGTGGATGAGACAGACAGACAGACAGACAGACAGACAGACAGGCAGTGTTGAATTACATCATAATTGTGAGATGAACGTTGTCAGATTAGAAAGGAAATAAATGAAAAAAATAAATGAAAAATTTAAAAATGGAAGAAGAGAGAATTTAAAGAGAGAAATATCGAGAGAGAGAGAGAGAGAGAGAGAGAGAGAGAGAGAGAGAGAGGGGGAGAGAGGGGGAGAGAGAGAGAGAGAGAGAGAGAGAGAGAGAGAGTGCGAGAGAGGTGAGAACAGGAGGAGGTAGAGATATATGGAGGAGATAGTGAGGATGGTGTGTACCTCCTCAGGGGGGCGTCGGAACGACTCCTCCTCCAGCGCCAGGAGTCGGGTGAGGAGGAGGCCCCACCTCCTCCTCACGGCCTCCTCCTCCTCCTCCTCCTCCTCCTCCTCCGCCTCCCCAACCGCAGCAGACAGGATGGAGCTTCTCCTGCAGGAGGTGAAGCACACAGCACCAGGTTCAGCTCTCTCTCTCTCTCTCTCTCTCTCTCTCTCTCTCTCTCTCTCTCCCTGTCTCTCTCTCTCTCTCTCTCTCTCTCTCACCATGGGTTCACAAACTGAGAATGGACGCACGCAAGAATTGAACGTTCGACAATCAAGTAGACGACGACAAAAAACTATAAAAAAACTGTAAAACCTAAGTAACCTAGAATACACCCCCAGCCCCTCACATTAAGCCCCTCTTAATAGAATGAGTTTCATAATTGCTGGGTTGCCTGCATAATAGCTGAGATATGAGCAGACGTGGGATTCTGAGAGCATTACCAACATCTAAGAACATACTTTCATTTTGAAATGCTCTACAACAAAGTGATGTTGGCAAATTATTTTGGTAACGGACGTCTGAGCTCGGTTTGAAAGGCGGTCAGGATGGTCTGATCACCCAGGCTGCTGTCCTCCTTCAACACCACACACACACACACACACACACACACACACACACACACACACACAAGAGCAGCATCCGGCGTTACCGTGGCGACGGCAGGCTGAGGTCCTCCTCCCCCGGCTCCTGGCTGTGGAGGCGTCCCCGGCTGTGTTGCCTCGCGAGGGCCCGGGTGAGGCCCCGCTGGTCGCTCAGCTCCTGCTCCAGCTCCTGGTGGAGGGATGCACTCATCAACACACTCACCTAGCACCTGGACTCTATCTGGACTCTATGTGAACTCTATGTGAGCTCTGTGTGAACTCTATGTGAACTCTGTGTGAGCTCTGTGTGAACTCGTGTATAGAGTATAACTGTGTCCCATGTGCGACCCGTACCTTCTGCTGCTGAACGCTGCTCTGTCGCAGAAGTTTGTTCTTCGGTGAGGAGAACATCTCCTGGACACTGGTGCTGCGCTGTAACCTGGCCACTAGGGGGCGCCCTCCCTAGAAACATGTGCAGGGAAGAGTATCGTTTAGTGATGGAGGCATTAAAGACCTTCAGTAAGCCTCATTCAGTTAGGAGACCTAGAGCACTAAAGTACAGAGGGAATGTGCAGTTCACCTGGTCTTGTGGCTGGGGAGCGGGGATCATCTTTTCCCCCTGCCGCTCTTCCAGGAGGTGCTGGAAGGAGACCAGGTTGGTCTTGAGAAGCTCCAGTTTGGAGGCCAGAAGCTCGCATGACTCCTGGTCAGAACCGGCAGAGAGCGGATGCCCCTGGATGGCCTGGTCCTCGTCCTGGTTCTGGTTCTGGTCCTGGGGTGGTCTCGAGTCCGACAGACTGGCCACCTTCTGTTCTATCTCCTGCAACATCTCCTGTGAATCATACACACTTGTACTGTCAGAAAGACACACCTGTACCGTAAGAAACACACCTGAACCTTCAGGGACACACCTGTACTGTCGGAAACACACCTGTAATAACACCAACACACAGCTGATATAATCACGACCCCATGACCTTGTCACCCGGGGGCAAGAGAGTGTTGGTGACTAACAGTTGAAATGTTCTGGGTTTTATTCGCACAGTATATCTGGAGGCATCCTGTAAGTCGCTTTGGATAAAAGTGACTAAATAGTAAATAGTATTACGATTATTCGTATGTCTGTGGACAGTGGACAGACCCGCCCCCTTCCCTTCTAAAAGAGGCCTCTATTGAGAGACCTACTATCACCATTTTACAAAGACTGCAGGCCAGGTTACAGTTGACTGCAGGCCAGGTTACAGTTGACTGCAGGCCAGGTTACAGTTGACTGCAGGCCAGGTTACAGTTGACTGCAGACCAGGTTACAGTTGACTGCAGGCCAGGTTACAGTTGACTGCAGGCCAGGTTACAGTTGACTGCAGACCAGGTTACAGTTGACTGCAGGCCAGGTTACAGTTGACTGCAGGCCAGGTTACAGTTGACTGCAGGCCAGGTACGATCGAGGCGATGTGTTTTGGTTGTTGTTCTCCTACTTAGTTTGTTTGTTTTCCCTCGACAGACACAGCAAACTCATTCACTCTTGCGTGCTACAAGATCTCGTTTTGAAACTCGTCCTGAATCTGCAATGGTACCTGGATTCAGGTCCACATCAGTCGCATGAATGAACGCTGGCTAAAGAGAGTCTGACTGAAGACCAGGCGGAGAAAATATGAAAGACCCCTTTTTACTGCTAACCACTTGCATGCTAATGCTGGCAATGCTAAAAGCTAAAGAGGGTATGCTCATAATTATTTAGCATTGTACGAGTTGAATGGTTTCATGTCAAGCACCTGACAGCCGGCTAGCGTACGATAAGAACACTTCAAATATTAACATCAAGATCGTAAACGCATCCTTAGACTTTGCACCTTCACCCGCCAACACTTCAGTGGCCACACCCTCAGAGTAACGGCTAGGAGGAAGCCACCGGTTGGCACTGCCTACTGGTGGCTGCCGATTGGTTGGCACTACCGTGTATTGGCTGGATTTCAACAGAGAAAGTGTTCCGGTCATAGTCTCCTGTGTGGTTATTTACAATGGAACACCGTCACGGGCTCCACCCATTGACCCAGCACTTGTGAGCAGACATACAGTATTTAATAAGCCACGGATTCCAAGGCCAACAAAAAATGTTTTCTGAAAACCTTGATAAAAAGCGTGCTCACTGCACTTCACTGCAAATCAGTGCACTTGACCACTCTGACACCCCCCCCCACCTCCTGCCACGCAGCAGTCCTGTGAGTTCCTCTTGTCAATCCTGAATCACCTAATTGCCTTTTTGAGGAACCGGTTCCACATCCAGTTGTCGTTCTTTCCCGGCGGCTGAACTCACAATATCTTTGATCTTGGAACATTTAAAATGTGCAGGATTCACTCAGACCATTTATGTATATTTGATTTAAATATGTGCTTTGAAAGGTGAGGTATGCTACAAATTGATTTAACAGAATGTGTTATTATACCAGTCCAGGTATTTCACCTGCCCAGGTGTGTTACCAGCCCAGGTGTGTTACCAGCCCAGGTGTGTTACCTGCCCAGGTGTGTTACCAGCCCAGGTGTGTTACCAGCCCAGGTGTGTTACCTGCCCAGGTGTGTTACCAGCCCAGGTGTGTTACCTGCCCAGGTGTGTTACCTGCCCAGGTGTGTTACCTGCCCAGGTGTGTTACCAGCCCAGGTGTGTTACCAGCCCAGGTGTGTTACCTGCCCAGGTGTGTTACCTGCCCAGGTGTGTTACCAGCCCAGGTGTGTTACCAGCCCAGGTGTGTTACCAGCCCAGGTGTGTTACCTGCCCAGGTGTGTTACCTGCCCAGGTGTGTTACCAGCCCAGGTGTGTTACCTGCCCAGGTGTGTTACCTGCCCAGGTGTGTTACCTGCCCAGGTGTGTTACCTGCCCAGGTGTGTTACCTGCCCAGGTGTGTTACCAGCCCAGGTGTGTTACCTGTACAGTTCTGTTACCTGTCCAGATGTATTACCTGTTCAGGTGTGTTACCTGCCTGACAGCCATGGTAACCTGTCCAGGTGCTATGATGTGTGTGTGTGTGTGCCACAGCGGGGCGTTTCAGGGCATCCGTGTGGTGGTAAAACACTGGTGTAAAGTTGTATGTGTTAAATTATGCAATTGTGGATGTATCTATCGGTCTAATGGGTCTGTCTGTCTGTCTGTCTGTCTGTCTGTCTGACTATGTGTCAGTCTGACTATACTATAGCTAGCTAACTAACGAATTATGAGCTATACTATAGCTAACTAATGAACTAACTATGAGATTTACTCTCACCAGCGAACTAACTAACTAACTGTGATCTTTACCAGGGGTTCCCAAACATTTGCGTCTTGGGACCAGTGGTGTAGTGGTCCCTGGAGAAGTGGGTATACTCTAAATCAGGGGGCCCAAATTGCATCTTGGGACCCACATTTGGTGTCTCCCTGGGACCCAAACATACAAAATTACATAACACGTACGCCATGACATCTAAATTGGCGACCCACTTCCAACGGGTCCGCGACCCAATTTGGGTTGAGACCCATAGTTTGGGAAACACTGACATACGGTAAAGGGACTAAACATTAAAGAACTAGATCCATGTTTGCTTCCTCACAAGCATGACAGCAGACAGCATCCTGAAACAATGAACCAGTGCTGTTATGGTCGACAAGAACAGGGCTTTGCACCTAGGGCTGCGAGAATGACGTCATTTTGTTCTCGCAGCCCTAGGTCAGGAGTTCTCGCAGCTTGTTCTCGACACATCAGCCGGGCCGAACTTTGTTCTCGCGTCGTGTCCGAGAACTATTGTGTGATTGGTCAATTTGAAGTGGGCGTGGTTAATGCGCTTTCCGCCGCGCGGAAGTTTGCTGCTGTGGGCGGGGCCTTTGAATTCTGCATCACACTCATGCACACACACACGCACACACACACACTGAACACCACAACACACACACACACACACACACACACACACACACACACACACACACACACACACACACACACACACACACACACAAACACACACACACACACACACAGACACACACACTACCAGTGGAGTAGTGAGGTGTCAGTTGTCTCTCAGTCCAGTTACTACTAATGAAGACTCACACACACACACCCACACACACACACACACATACACAAGTACTCACACACTCAATTTCCTCAGGTTAACAGACTGGTTTTTTTTTTCTCTCTCTCTCTCTCGCTCTCTCTCTCTTCTCAGTCTCATTCTCCACGTCTGTCATTTGTGTTGTTTTGTTTCCTCGCTCCACCCACATGTCATACAAACCACTTCCTGGTTCAGCAGCTACTCACAGAGCGAGAGAGAGAGAGAGAGAGAGAGAGAGAGAGAGGGAGAGAGAGAGGCCTCGGGCTGCAGGGTGAAGTTAGATCATGTGACTTCTACGACTGGAGTCATATATGGTTTACTTTAACGTCTGTCTGTCTGTCTGTCTCTCTGTCTGTCTACCTCTCTGTCTACGTGTCTCTCTGTCTGTCTGTCTGTCTCTCTGTCTACGTGTCTCTCTGTCTGTCTACGTGTCTCGCTGTCTGTCTACCTCTCTGTCTACGTGTCTCTCTGTCTGTCTACCTCTCTGTCTACCTGTCTCTCTGTCTGTCTACCTGACTGTCTTCCGAGTGAGAGTGTGTTTGTGTACTAAGAAGTGAACACCTGAGGTAAACACAGCAGCCATCACACCTGGAGGTCTGAGAGGGGCGGGGCCATGAATCACCTTCACCTGTGTGGTAGAGAGCTACCGTACCCCACCTGTTAGGCTCCTCCTTAAACACTTTGCTAGAAGAATCATGTTTCATGCCACCACCCCTAACTCTAAAGTCCTTTCACTCATTTGACCACCAATACTATTTATTACATTTAGCAAACGCTTTTCTCCAAAGTCACTTGCAGTGAATTGTTTTTAGATCCATGCCATCGAGGAGCAGGTTGGGCATCTTGCTCTAGGATGCCTACAGGTCAGACTGTGGACATCGGGGATCGAACCCAGAACCTTTTTGTCTGGGAGTGGAACACCTCGAACCACAGCAGCTTGACAGGGACCCGGTGGGTTTGGACCAGAAGGGGGGGTCTACCACCAGAGGACTAGACCACCATGCTTACCAGGGCAGCATGCAGACCCCCCTGATCGTGGTGGACCCGGTCTTCTGGAGAGACCGGGTCTGCTCCGGGGACCGGACCACCTGGGTTCCCTTCCTCCTCTGCTCCAGCGGCGCTGTACTGAGCCGGGCGTCAGGTGTGTGTGTCAGGTGTGTGTGAGTCGGGAGCGTGTGTCACAGGTGTGTGTTCGTCAGTTGTGTGTTCGTCAGGTGTGTGTGCATCAAGTGTGTGTGTTGTGTGTCGGTCAGGTGTGTGTCCTTCAGGTGTGTGTCCTTCGGGTGTGTGTGCATCAGGTGTGTGTCCGTCAGGTGTATGTCCGTCAGGTGTGTGTGTATCAGGTGTGTGTCCGTCAGGTGTGTGTCCGTCAGGTGTGTGTCCGTCAGGTGTGTGTCCGTCAGGTGTGTGTTCTTCGGGTGTGTGTGTATCAGGTGTGTGTCCGTCAGGTGTGTGTTCTTCGGGTGTGTGTGTATCAGGTGTGTGTGCGCCAGGTGTGTGTGCGCCAGGTGTGTGCGCGTCACGTGTGTGTGTGTCTTCCGTCCCTCAGAGCCCCCGTGGCCCACCACCACCACCACCACGCTCTCCTGACACAGAGACTCACACCAGGAGGGATCATCACTACGTGGGTTTATTGAGAGGCCGGACGCCCGGTCCTCCGAGGTCCGGATCAAACAGTCACAAGTCACGGTGCCTCAAGGTGTCACAGGCGGTAGGAAAATGTGGACGAAGACGACAGCCGCTCCTCCAGCCAGCGACCTGCGCTGTGCAGTCGCACACTGCAGGTCGCTGGCTGGTGGGTCAACGTGTGTTTCATGCAGGGTCATGAAACTACCCAACATGCATCTGTCCCCCAGGCCCGGAAACCTCGCCACACATTTCATGTTAAACACCTTTCGCCATTTCAAACTTAGTCTCCCGGGTTCTTCCTGCGGCTAGGGCTGCGCAAAACAATAACAAGTATCCAGCTTGTGTCCTCAGACTGGGAGGTGTCCGGGTTTTCTCCGGGGGACAGATGCCTTGTTGCTACGTTTTAGAAGGCAGGTAGGAAAGGTGTGTGTTGTCAAACCCTTCTTTAAATATAACCTGTGATGGTTTGAACTGATTCCTGTTCCTATTGGCTCCTGCTGCCAGAGAGTTTACGGATCAACCAATCAGAGAGGAGTTAACCAATTAATAGGGTCAGTAAAAGGGTTCATTAATAAAATCAACGAGATTTTCATCTTCCAAACTTTGATGCGTATTTTAGGTAAATTAGGCACAACTTTGACAGATCATCACAGCATTTGCAAATCAAGTTTAGATATTTGTCTGAAAAACAGCATTCTCCATCAAACTCATATAATACATCAGACAGGGCTCACAAATGTGACTATTAGTACAATTTGTGTCGATATAAATTGTTTTTATTATAATTATTGTGAAACACAGTACACCAGTAGAGTTAAAGTCCATGCAAATCAATGACATAAACTTATCAACATATACATGCTAAATACATATTTATCATAATAAGTTTCTCTCTCTCTTACTCTCTCTCTTGGTAATAGCTTAGCTTTTAATCAGGAGCTCTTCAAGTAAACAGAATACCAGCAACACTACAGACAGCAGGGAGTCAGGCTACTTATGCTCGGATTCAAAAGATCTCAAATGAGTCTCCATGTAAAAAATAACCCGCATGTAAACATATAGCCATCAGAACAGAGGAGCTACTGGTGAACACTAAGCACTAAACAGAGAGAGAGAGAGAGAGAGAGAGAGAGAGAGAGAGAGAGAGAGAGAGAGGCAAAACCAAGGAACCAAGAATTCTACAACTTGTTATAGACGGCGTGCGGGTGAGAACCTCTAGAAGAGGAAAAAACAAGAACGTTTGGGAAAGTTCGGGAGAGCTTTGTGTGAGCGATATGGGGGTGGAGCCTGGAGCGCTACGGGGGAGGAGCCTAGGAGACGACACAGCGCTGCTGGGGGTCGGAGGAGGAGGAGGAGGAGGAGGAGGAAGGGGTGGAGGAGGAAGGGGTGGAGGACGTTGTGTTTACCATGCTGTGGGTCTGGCTCTGGGTCCTCGCCGTGGCCAGGGGGTGGTGGGGGGTGCCGGGGGCGCTGCTCGGGCCCTGGGGGGAGAGAGGGGGGAGGGTCCAGGGTACTGGGGAGAGAGTCAGGGTACTGGTGGAGAGAGAGGGAGGAGGGTCAGGGTACTGGGGGAGAGAGAGGGGGAGGGTCAGGGTACTGGGGGAGAGATGGGGGAGCGTCAGGGTACTGGGGGAGAGGAGAGGGGGGAGGGTCAGGGTACTGGGGAGAGAGAGGTGGGAGGGTTTAGGGTACTGGGGGAGAGAGGGATTGGATCTAAATGTTAGCCAGACCCATCAGCTCTAAATGTTAGTCCGACAGACCAGCTCTAAATGTTAGTCCGACCCATCAGCTCTAAATGTTAGTCCGACAGACCAGCTCTAAATGTTAGTCCGACCCAGCTCTAAATGTTAGTCCGACCCATCAGCTCTAAATGTTAGTCCGACCCCAGCTCTAAATGTTAGCCAGACCCACCAGCTCTAAATGTTAGTCCGACAGACCAGCTCTAAATGTTAGTCCGACCCATCAGCTCTAAATGTTAGCCAGAACCCAGCTCGTCCGACCATTACATCCTCTGAGGAAGACGCAGAGTCTGGAGACTCAGGGGAAGTCCCACCATATCCTTGGCAGAGGTTGCTGAAGTAGTCAAAAAGCAGTGGCCAGGGGCCAGGTGTGGATTTTCGCCCCGAGACGCTGAAGGCTCTGGACATTGTTGGGCTGTCTTGGCTGATACACCTACTCAGCGTGACGTGGAGGTCAGGGGCAGTACTTGTGGAGTGGCAGATGAGGGCGGTGGTCCCCTTTTCCGGAGTGTGTGCTCCGATTATCTGGGAATCACACTGCTCAGCCTCCCCGGGAAAGTTTATTCCAGGGTGCTGGAAAGGAGGCTCCGGCCGATTGACGAACCTCAGCTTCAGGAGGAACAATGTGGATTCTGTCCGGGCCGTGGAACAGTGGACCAGCTCTTTACCCTCGCAGGGTTGTTGGAGGGGTCATGGAAGTTTGCCCATCCAATACATTTGCTTTGTGGACTTGTAGAAGGCTTATGACCATGGTTCTGTTGGCTACATCAGACCGTGACCTCCAGCACGCATTGGGGCGGTTGGGATGAGAGTCAGCACCTCCAAGTCTGAGGCCATGGTTCTCTGCCGGAAAACGGTGGAGTGTTCCCTCCGGGTTGGGAGTGAGTTGCTGCCTCAAGCCACGTAGTTCAAGTATCTCAGGGTCTTGTTCACGAGTGAGGACAAAATGGAGCGGGAGATGGACAGACGGATCGGTGCAGCGTCTGCAGTGATGCGGGCGCTGTACCGGTCCGTTGTGGTGAAGAGGGAGCTGAGCCGGAAGGCGAAGCTTTCGATTTACTGGTCCATCTACGTTCCAACCCTCACCTATGGTCACGAGCTTTGGGTAGCGACCGAAAGAATGAGATCGCGGATACAAGCGGCCGAAATGAGTTTCCTCCGCAGGGTGGCTGGGCTCAGCCTTAGAGATAGGGTGAGGAGCTCAGACATCCGGAGGGAGCTCGGAGTAGAGCCGCTGCTCCTCCGCATCGAAAGGAGTCAGCTGAGGTGGTTCGGGCATCTGATTAGGATGCCCCCCGGGCGCCTCCCTTTGGAGGTTTTCCGGGCACGTCCAACTGGGAGGAGACCCCGGGGCAGACCCAGAACCCGCTGGGGAGAAGGAAGCCTGGGGGCCCCTGCTCAGCCTGCTGCCACCACGACCCCGGCCCCAGATAAGCGGAAGAAAATGGATGGATGGGTCCTGAGACCAGTTGAGAACCACTGCTTTCAAAGTCCTTAGGTTTGGGGTGTTGTCGGTGAAGGAATTATTAGGGGGGGGGTCATGTTTAGGTCCACCCAGGTTATGACTAATGACACGGTTGATGTTTTAACGATGATTTTTGGATTATTTATTTATTTGTTAGGAGTTATCCATCACACGTGTTACACCATACACACTCACCACATGGTTCAGTTAGTTATTTAGTTATTTCAGTATGGGTGTCAACATTTATTGCGTAAGTAGGTAAGTACCAATAAAGTTATTAGTGAGAATCATTATCATGCTTGGAATTCAAATTAAATTAGTAGTTTTGGTTTCTGTTTAGTTTCATGTTTCCAGCAACCCATTAGTGCAGCCCCCAATGAAGCAATTAGTTCTCGACCAATCAGAAGGGTTGTGTCCGTCTAGATTAGGAGGTCGGATGTTACCTCTCTCTCTCCAGGTGTGGAGGCGGCCGAGCCAGCGGTGGCTCCCCCACTCTCCTCTGTCCTCCTCGTATCCACGGCAACCTGTTACCCAGCAACACCAGCATCATCAGCACAGCAGCACACCGGGAAAGGAGGGGAGAGTTAACACATCCGACCCCTGACACCTCGGCTTACCCGAGTAAATACACAAATGGATTGGTGTGTGTGCGTGTGTGTGTGTGTGTGTGTGTGTGTGTGTGTGTGTGTGTGTGTGTGTGTGTGTGTGTGTGTGTCTGTGTGTGTCTGTGTGTGTGTGTGTGTGTGTGTGTGTGTGTGTATTTTACAGCATAAAAACTCCAACATTGTTCCACACTGCCCTCTAGAGGAAGAACAAAATGCACAAACGTTTTGCACACAAAGATGAGAGTGAGGAGGGAATGCCTTCGACACAGAGAGGAGCGCCTCTGTGGGGGGTAATGAGACACAGGTGAGTGACCACAAGCAGACCAGAGGATGTCATGTGGGTGAGGAAGAGGAGGGGTGGCGGTGGAGATGCTTAGCGATGAAGATAGAAGATGGACAGAGGAAGTTGATCAGGAAGTTAGTGAAGATGACGATGATGTCGCGTGGGAGTCGAATTAGATTATTTTTCTCACAGAACCACGTGAGAGATTATGACCTCATCACGTACATTTAAATATCCAAGGTGACAGAATAATAAATTGTAATACGAGATCTTTTCTCTTCATAATCTTTGAATTGTATAGCTTATTGGAAGTGAACAGACCCACTTATTAAACATTTTTGTTTTAAATCTAAGTCTCCAAGAGATTTAGATTTACTGATAAGAAATATTTTCTCGGAAATAAAATTCTTGGAATTGATGAGTTACTGGAAGGAAGTGAGTTCACCCACACAGGAAGTGATGTCACCAAAACGATGTAACCATATGCCCTAGGGCGGGTCGGACATCATTACCTGGGAGTCAATGCCCAGAATACTTCCAAGATCCACCACAGACCACTTGCTCTTTTCTCCTCCTCCTCCTCCTCCTCCTCCTCCTTCATCCCCCCCTCTCTCCTCCTCCTCCTCCTCCATCCCCTCCTCCTCTGCGGCCAGGAGCAGGCCAGCATCCACCTGTTGCCACGGAGACGGAGACGGAGACGGGGGCGTGTGCAGGGGGGCGTCGGGCGAGGCGAAGCGGCCGGGGACAGCAGTCACACAAGTTCAATATGGTGAACTATGACCTATGACCTGTCATCATGTTGAGAAACTTCCTGTGTCCACTGGCGTTACCTTACACAAACTCACAGGTCAAAGTTCACCACGCTTAAAAGGTGCCGTCGGTAAGATTGAAGAGCTGATGATTTGATAAGTTGATATGTAATTTGACAGAAAGGACCTCGCCGTCCCTCAGCTATTAGAGTGCAATGCACCGGTCGACTGCAGACCACTTATAATGGATTGTATTTATTTAGAGCTTTTATCCAAAGTGCTTCACAGTGTTGCCTCACATTCACCCATTCATACACCGACGGCGGTGCCAACCATGTAAGGTAACAACCAACACGTCAGGAGCAGGTAGGGTTAGGTGGTGTCTTGCTCAGGGACACCTCCACACTTAGCTAGGAGGAGCAGGTAGGGTTAGGTGGTGTCTTGCTCAGGGACACCTCCACACTTAGCTAGGAGAAGCAGGTAGGGTTAGGTGGTGTCTTGCTCAGGGACACCTCCACACTTAGCTAGGAGGAGCAGGTAGGGTTAGGTGGTGTCTTGCTCAGGGCACACCTCCACACTTAGCTAGAGCGAGGCAGGTTAGGGTGTTAGGTGGTGTTCTTGCCTCAGGGACACGCTCCACTACCTTAGCTAGGGGGGAGCAGGTAGGGTTAGGTGCGTGTTCTTGCTCAGGGACACTTCCACACTTATCTAGGAGGCGAAGCCCAGGGATCGAACCAGCAACCTTCCTGTTGCCAGACAACAGCTCTTACCTCCTGCAGCTACTGCCACCCCCATGTCTGCTCTCTCTCTCTTTACAACTCTTGAATCTTACCCACAGCAGCTTTAGCAACTTGTAATTATGTAAAATAAGATAAAGGCAAATAAGATATTTTGATTAAGGCATGTTAGTTCGGAGCGGCTCTAGTCAGCCATACTGTTTGTTAACAGCCGTTGATCTTGGCGTACAAGAGGACAACAAAACTGCAAACAAACCTATTGATCCATACTCACGTGTTCATATGGATCAATAGGAAGAATTATTGGTTGTCAGTGAAAGACAGGAGAGCAGAGGAGCTAGCAGGTCTGACGCGATAGCGACGCGCGACAACAACGTGCGACACAGGACACCGTGGCCGCCCGCCGGGTTCTCACGGCAGCAAGGTCGGGTCGCCGTCTACAGACCACCCAAGGGGAGACCCGTTGTTCAACAGATTTGTCAAACGTAGAAATCGACCTTACGCATCTAGTGTGTGTTCAGAGTGCAGGCGGCCGTAGCTGAATATGAATGTGATCGATTTTTGTAGAAGACTCGTTTTTTTTAACTTCTGTAAAATTTGTTCGGGAAATTGGGACTTTGGCGGCTGACTGAGCCGGGGGACAATCCAAGCGCTACGATTGGAACCGGAGCAGCCGCTACGACGTCTGAATGGCCCGCCTACCTGCTGAGAGGGGGCGGGGCCTCTGGACAGCCTCTGGTCAGGTGACGCCGACTGCACGGTCAGGAGGGTGGCGCCGGACCTCTGCAACACATCCTCCTCCAGGTGGACGACGTGGAGCAGACCCTGGTCCGGACCCTCCTGGTCCAGACCCTCCTGCTCCAGACCCTCCTGGTCCAGACCCTGGCCTAGACCCTGGTCCTCCCTGGAGACCGCAGGGCTGTCTCTGGGCTCCGGAGCTTTGGGCGTGGTCGGGGTCGGGGGCAGCTGCAGGAAGAGAGCCGGAATCTTCTGCAGGAGATAAGGTGAGGTAATGAGATAATGTAGGAGATAAGGGAAGAGATATGGTAAGTTAAGATATCGTAGGAGATAAGGGAGGAGATAAGGAAAGGTAAGACAAAGAAGGAGATAAGAGATTTGATAAGGGATAATGTAGGAGGTAAGATAAGATAAGATCATGCAAGAGATAAGGGAAGGGATAATGTAAGATAAGATAATGTAGGAGATAAGGTAGGAGATAATAAAGGAGATAAGGTAAGAGATAAGGAGAGAGATAAGATAGGAGATAAGGTATGATATAAGATACTGGGCGAGATAAACTAGGAGATAAGGTAAGAGATAAGGGGGAGATAAACGAGGAGATAAGGTAAGAGATAAGGGGGAGATAAACGAGGAGATAAGGGAGGAGATAAGATAGAGAAACTAGTCAGGCCGTGTCAAACATGTGAGACGCTCTATTCAATTCTAATCAAATCCAATCTAATTTGTGGTTCCTGACTACTGGTCTGCTGATCATGTGACCGAGGGAAGCCCTGACCTTCTCCAGGTCCAGCAGCAGAGTCTGGAGTCGGTCCACCACCGCGAACACAGCCAGGGTGTTCTGGGCGTGCTCCGGGAGGCCCAGGTCCGGTCTGCACCTCTGGATCTCCGCCACCGTCCTCCGCATGCACTGGACCCTCTCCTCCATCACCTGGAGATGGGCGCCTTATTGATTAGCAAGACCAAGTATTGATGACACTGATGCTAACTCATGCTCACACTTCACTACTACATCAGTGAGTAATACTAATATATTGATGACTTCCTGTGTACTTCCTGTTTCTCCTACCTTGAGGCTGTCCTCCCGGGGGCTGGGCAGAGTCTCCGGAGAAGACAGCAGAGCTTTAATCTCAGACACGTTGTTCTCCATGCTCCTCACCTCGCTCTCAATGGCCTCCACCTCCTGCAACAGGAGACAGACCTTCAGTCACCTACGACCTCTCACCTATGACCCATGACCCCTGCACACCCAGCTATCATATGGATCGACGAGGAACAGAAAGATAGATCAGACAGAATTGACAGCCGGCCAGCCAGTCAGCGAACCAGCCAGCCAGTCAGTCAACCAGCCAGTCGGTCCCAGTACTCACAGCGGCGGTGTGCTCCAGCTGTGTGAGTGGCGTGACGAAGCTCTCCTGCGCCGCGGCCACACGTCCATCCGCCTCGTCCAGCTGCTGCTGCAGAGCCGTCACGTCGCAGACGGACGCCATGTCGGCCAAGACCGCGCCGAAGCCCTGCAGCGTGGAGCGGATCTGCTGCGAGTCGTCCAGAACCATCTGGAACAGGACCGTAGGGGCGTTCAGAGGCCAAAGACCTGTCTCTGTACTGTCTAACCCCTACCTGCTCCTTAATGACCTGTCTCTGTACCGTCTAACCCCTACCTGCTCCTTAATGACCTGTCTCTGTACTGTCTAACCCCTACCTGCTCCTTAATGACCTGTCTCTGTACTGTCTAACCCCTACCTGCTCCTTAATGACCCGTCTCTGTACGTCTAACCCTACCTGCTCCTTAATGACCTGTCTCTGTACTGTAACCCCTACCTGCTCCTTAATGACCCGTCTCTGTACTGTCTAACCCCTACCTGCTCCTTAATGACCTGTCTCTGTACTGTCTAACCCCTACCTGCTCCTTAATGACCTGTCTCTGTACTGTCTAACCCCTACCCGCTCCTTAATGACCTGTCTCTGTACTGTCTAACCCCTACCTGCTCCTTAATGACCTGTCTCTGTACTGTCTAACCCCTACCTGCTCCTTAATGACCTGTCTCTGTACTGTCTAACCCCTACCTGCTCCTTAATGACCTGTCTCTGTACTGTCTAACCCCTACCTGCTCCTTAATGACCTGTCTCTGTACTGTCTAACCCCTACCTGCTCCTTAATCACACATCTTCACCACATTAACATCACAACATCAAAGACAACAGTAATTCAGTAAAAGATGAAATGTTAAGCGAGAGAGACAACGAGAGAGAGAGAGAGAGAGAGAGAGAGAGAGAGAGAGACAAGCTAGCGGGAGCGGCCACGTGCGCACCTTGAGGGCGTGCACGTGGCCCAGCAGGCACTTGGCGGAGGTGTAGGTGCAGGGGGAGGAGAGCCAGGTCTGGGCCTCCACCAACCACACCCTCGAGCTGCCAATCATCTCCTGGTGTTGCCGCAGCCACGCCGGGATCTGGGCACCGGCAACACACACACATAAAATATATAAATATATATATTTATAAATACACACATATCAGAGATATCCTAAATATATACATGCACACATAATATCCTGGCTATTAGAAACAGCTGATGGGATCTGTAGTTCTCTGATGGGATCTGTAGTTCTCTGATGGGATCTGTAGTTCTCTGATTGGATCTGTAGTTCTCTGATGGGATCTGTAGTTCTAGACCTTGGACAGGAAGCGGGTGCGCTGCTCCGCCTGCTTGGCCAGCTGGGAGTGGAGCGTCTGCACGCCGCACAGTCTCTCCTGCAGCGCCGCCGCCTCGTGTGGCACCTCCAGGTACTGCAGCTCCACCTCCAGGGCGGCCAGACACGAGTGCCACACGTCTAGCTCGTCCCACGCCCGCTGGACACACACACACACACACACACACACACACACACACACACACACACACACACACACACACACACACACACACACACACACACACACACACACACACACACACACACACACACACACACACACACACACACACACACACACACAGGTTGAGGTTGAGGTTGAGGTTGAGGTTGAGGCAGCAGAGGTCTGAAGTTCTGAGGTCTGGTACCAACTCACCTTCTGGGTCTTCTCAGCTTCCGCCACGCTGGGGCTGCTCTGCTCCAGTCTCTCCCGGACTGAGTCCAAACCGGCCCGGAACTCGGCCAGCTTGGAGCCCAACCGGTGCAGGGGCCTGCTCAGCGCCACTGCCTCCCCCACCTGAGGACCGCACAGGGGACCGATACTTAGCGGAGCAACACTCAGGGGACGGGACCTCAGGGGACTGACCCTCAGGGGACGGGACCTCAGGGGACTGACCCTCAGGGGACGGGACCTCAGGGGACTGACCCTCAGGGGACGGGACCTCAGGTGGACTGACCCTCAGGGGACCGACCCTCAGGGGACAGGGACCGGACCTCAGGGGACAGGACCGGACCTCAGGGGACGGGACCTCAGGTGGACTGACCCTCAGGGGACCGACCCTCAGGGGACAGGGACCGGACCTCAGGGGACCGGCACTTGACTGCTTTGTGATCAATAAAGTATTGATCTATCTATCTGTCTGTCTGTTTGTCTGTCTGTCTGCCTGTCTGCCTACATCTCTCTGGTAGTCTCTGGCACCTGAGGTGGAGCTAACTGTTCTCCTGTAAAAGGTTGAATCATGAAGGCTGAAGTGACTGTGAGAATACAGTCACACCTGAAATGGACATTTTAGTTTTTATTTTAGTGTCAAAGTTTTGAGCTTAAAGGTGTTCTACCTTCACTTCCATTTCCTGTAGGGAACGGGTCACTTCCTGTAGTTGGGTCTCCAGCTCCACAGGAAGTGTGTCAGAGTACTTCCTCCTCAGGCCGTCCATTATGCGTTGCAGCAAAGCCTTCTGGGTAAGCAGCTGGCCGGGGAGTTCCTGGGCCAATCAAAGAGAGAGAGAGAATGAAATTGGGTGAAATTGGAAGTAGAGTGGAGTGGAATGGAGATGAACGCAATGCGTCACAATGAGCTGGAATGGAATTGAAATTCATTTAATTTCTATAATTGAAAGTTATTAATTGAATTGAACTTGAAATTAGAATTCAATTGAGCTGAGATGAAGTGGATGTAACAGAGCAGCCGACCCCCGACCCCCGTTACCTGGAGGTCGGGCTGGGGTTCCAGCAGCCGGCAGTCTGCTGCCTCCAGCCATGCCCTGACGCCCTGCGCCTCCTCCAGGATCTGCTCCCGCTCCTCCAGCTCCAAGGAGCACACCTCTCTACCGGCGCCGCTCCTCTCCTTCAGACTAGAGGAGGAGGAGAAGACGAGAGCAGAGGAGTGATGAAGATGGCCCATGATGCACCCGGTGACCTCCTCAACGAGACGACGGCGAGATAAAACGCTAAATGTGCTAAATGACTGCTAGATAGTTTTTTCCTTGTCAATGATTTTCTTTTATTTCATTGTTTTTCTATTCATGTATTCTTCACTTGCTCTGCACTGTTGTTGAAGAAGCCTGAAATTCAAGCATTTCTTTACTAACACAATAATCAGCTCACCTGTGGTACCGGCTCTGCATGGCCTGCACCTGCTGGCAGAGCGGGGTGGGCGGAGCCTGCTCCAGGTGGGCGGGGACCCCCAGGAGCCGGGCGATGCGGAGCTCCAGGGCCGAGAGGGCCCGGTGCTCCCAGTCCAGCCGCTCCCGGTACTGGTCCCACATCTGGACCTGGTCCTGGAGGTCCTCAGAGGAGGAAGACACAACTGGAGAACCCACCGGTTCCTCCACCTCCACCTCGTCCAGCAGGGAGGAGCTGCGCTCCACCTGGGGGGTGGAGGATAGGAGGTGAAGAAGAGGAGGAAGGTGAATGGCAGGAAGGGGAGGAGAGGAGGAGGAGGTATAGAGGAGAAGGAAAGTAGCAGGAAGGGAGCAGGAGGAGAAGGAGGACGGGAGGAGGAGGTGAAGAGGAGGAAGAGGTGAAGAGGAGGAGGAGAATAGAAGGAGGGGAGGAGGATTAGAGGAGGAGGAGGAGGAGGAGGCGGAGGATGCGTATTAAAATGTGTGTGCAGGGCACAGTGGGTTCTGTGGCGGTCATTGTAGCAGTGGCGGCTCCTGAAGAAAATCTCAGGGGGGGCAATTTTTTCTGATAATGATTGAGGTGACCCATTCAATAGGTGCATTAAGCAAGACAGTACCAATTTGTTGTTAGATGATTAACTCATACAGAGTCCTTCTTATGTCCACTAGATGGCAACTCCATAAACAAAAATGGTGTAGCTCCACAATTAATTATTTACATGAATCTAATGTTGTATGATGTAAAATAGCTAAACAGGACACAAGATATGTCCAGCAACCACATAAAGACAGGGGCAGCATATTAAGTCAAGTATTTATTAACTGACAGAGGATCAAGAGGATCAAGAGCTTTCACAACCTTTACAACATACATACAACAAACATACAACAAGATAGTGCAGTCAAATTATCTTAAAGTGTAAAGGAAAGTGCAGACTTTCAACAATAAATAAAAAAACACAGCATGGCAATAACAAGTAAAATAGTTGAGAATTGGATCTTTAGATTTGAATTGCGCACTAGTAGCCATCTTGAAAGTAGCAAGTGACTTGATGAAGATATCCCCTCCCTCTCTTTGCTCAGTTACGTATGACGCAAGCGCGTTAGGGCGACTCCCAAAATCCTCATTCAAAATGCAAAAAAAAAGTTTTAACGAGAGTCAATGGGAGAATGCTTGGGCGATTTTCCACGTCAATGAAATCGCCCAGAGAGGCGGGACCATTTGAAACACGACTTGAATCTGACGATTCTGATTGGACAATGACAGATAACTACTTTTGCTGTGATAGAATTGGTTAGAAAAAAAAATCCTCTTTCTCCCAGTTGGTAGTGCGTCGCCCAAATCGCCCCTATACACCGTCCGCCCCTGCATTGTAGTGTCATGTTGAGTAATGTTTCCAGTTCATGGATTCTCTCCAGACTCTTAGCTCTGATCTCACTGCAGTAAAGAAACCTGTACTCCCAGTAGGAACGGACACAGTGTTGTCCCGAGCAGCCTCACTTACACTTTCGGTGACGTCGCTCCATTCAGCAGACCTCCGTCCAGACTGACCGCTGAGGTCCAGGACGTCCCGCTGCAGTCTGCTCAACTGCCACCAGAGGGCAGCCACCGCCGCCTCCCTGTCTCCACGGCAACCCTGCTCGGGGCAGGCATCCTGCTCCAGCACCTCGAGGCGGCCCAGGGTGGACAGCGCCTCCTCCAAGAGAGACTGAAGACCCAAGGAGAGAGGCACCGTGGCCATGGATTCATAATGACAACAGTGAAACCTTGTGTCGGACCTTGCATGAGCCAAGTGCTAAAATACATGAATACTCCAATACACATAACAGAGCAGAGATGGAGGGCAGCAATCAATAAAAACAAATAAAATACACGATCATTGGTCATTGGTTAATTGATATAATTGGTAAAGGTGTTACCTTGAGCTGACACTGCTGGAGGTTGCAGTCGGAGAGAGAGGAGACCTTAGTAGAGAGACACCGGCGGAGATCTTCCTCTGTGCACCTCACGCTCTGGCTGATCTCTTCCAGGCTGTGCAGGTGCCTGCTGCTCCGCTCAGCACAGCTGCAGCACAACATCAGGACGGCATCAGTACTTCATGTCTGAGAGGAGTCTCACACTAACCCTTAACCCTTACCTGTAACTCATGTAGGAAGTCTGTGTACTAATAATACATCGTGAACAAGGATGCGGAAATTGGGGATGGGACCCAATAGCGTTAGCTGGGACTAGCTAATGCACCACCCTACCCTTAACTCCCACGGTTATTGAGCTGTGGTCCCAGGTCTTACCTGGTGAGTTCCTGGGTCCTGATGACAGCCTGGGCACTGAAGGTGGTCATCCTCACCAGAAGACCACTCAGAACCTGCTGGTGGAGCCGCTCCACCTTCTGGGAGTGGAAGTGCAGGTGATGGGGCACCAGTCCCTGGATCCGGTCCACGTGGTCCTGGTACCGCTGCTCCAAGGAGGCCAGGGCCTGCTGCAGTTCTTCTAGCCTGGAGGAGCAGTCTCCTGCCAGACCACAGACCGGCAGGAGGGTGGCCTCCGCTTCCAGGAGGAAGTGAACGGCGGCTTTGACTCCATGAGTGTAGCTCCTCAGACTCTCCTTCATGGTCATTATATTTCCCTGTCATTAAAAAAGAAGATCTAGCTAAAATTAGACGCATACTGTTGTACATGTTAGGTATGTTTAAAGAATGTATGTTAAAAGCTTGTTGCTTAGTACAAATGCTCTGTAATGATTTGCCTAATTTAACCAATTACAATTATTACAAATTATGTGGATCATTTCGACATACTAAGCCACATTTATTGAAATAAATCACTTGCCATTTGGGTGTCACATTGTTGCAGGACCGCATTCTTCAAGGTCATAATGTCCTGTGATCTACTTCCCTGACTGTTGCCTTTCCTCTGCTCCAACATCACATACTCTCTCACTTTGTACTCCAAGATCTTCTTCAGAGACAACCACCTGCGCTGCTCCATCACCAGCTCCGCCTCCTTGGGCTCCAACATGACCAGAGATCGTAGTTGCCTCAAGGTTGCTTCCAACAGACCCTGCATGGATGTCCACTCTGTTTCGAGGTCCAGGTCTTTGAGGACGTCCCACTCCACAATGCTGAGGTTGTTGTGCACCTCCACCTCCCAGTTGTCCATCTGCTCCATGATCTGCCTCAGTCTCTGGCACTCAGTCGTCAGCTGGGAGGGGTACAGGTCTGAGGCTATATCCTGGAGCTTGTTGTCAGCGTCTTCGCACACGACCTTCACCAGGGGGCTTCGGACGAGAAGGGAGTGGCACATCCTGTACCTCTCCCCCACACCTCTGCTCTCCTCTCTGGTCTGGGGCACCTCCTGCTCCATATTGTCCTTGGCGTCCTCCACACTCTGCCTCAGGTTGAGGTAACACTCGTGATCCCTGGCCTTCTGCTCCAGCGCGGACATCTTGACGTAAAGCTCAGAGATAAAAGATGAAAGTTCCCTCCTCTTCTCCAGTGGGATGCAGGCATGGAGCTGATCTAGTTGGCTCTTGTGCTCGACGATCATGTGCTTGAAGGGTTCTATGGCGTGCAGGGACTCTCTGGTGATGGGGAAGCGGTATCTGTTCAGGTCCACCAGCATTTGCCTCAGGTTTTTTTCCAACGTGGCCAACCTCTGCTTGGATGCCTGTTGAGACTGTCCGTGCGTCTCCAGGTCCTGTTTTTTGGTCATCTCATAGCTGGTGATGTTTGTGATGTCCTCCTGGAGATCGGTGAGCTTTGCGTGCAGGAGACGGTTCTCTGTGACACTCAGTTCAGAGAAAATGTCTTTGCTCTTCATGAGAAGTGCCTCACACACAGCGCTTTGCTTCTCCGCTTCGGCCACCGTCTCCTGGATCTGGCGGGCTTGGCGGTCAGAACCAGGCACCACAACCTCCTCTACTCCTCTCCTGGATGCCTTCCGGAGGAGGTAGGCCACGACCCAGGACTCCACGTCAGCTATCTGCTCGGACATCTTCTCTCTGTTTTGCAAGCCAGACTCGATCTCCCTCACGGCCTTGGCCAGATTCTCGGCGGTGGACATGGAAAGTTCTTTGAGGTCTTCCAGGGAAGAGCGCACCATGGGCACTTCATCTTCTTGGTCCATGTGCGGAAAGAGCTCAGTCACCTCCTCCAGCAGGATCTCTAGCTGACCCTGCTTCACCAGCACCTCCGACTGCAACTTCTTCAGGTCTCTGATCTGCCGGTGGACATCCTCGGGAAGGAGAGCGATCCTCCTCCTCCTTGCCTCGATGTGAACCTCTGTCTGCTTTGCCCAAATAAATGCATCTCGGATCACCTTCAGGATCTTCTCCAATGTGGGGTTGGTGATGCTGGGAGTCTGGGAGGCCAGTCTCTCCGCTGTCTGATCCAACTGTAGTTTGATCTTTTGGAGTCGGTCCTCCGTCTTTGTTGATTGATTCTCCTCTGGCTGGGAGCTTTGGGCTAGCGACTCCGATGCCTGCAAGAGGAGGAGGTACCTTTCGTGGGTGGCAGCAACCACAGCACTGGCCACCATCATCTCCTGGACCGTTGTAGGGTCCCACTCGTGGGTGGTTGGAGACTGGGGCTCAAGGTACTTGCTAATGGCCTCCAGTTGTTCCTCGATACTCGACATTTCTGATAGAAGGGTGGTGGAGTCTCCGGAGATGGCCTTCAAATGATGGAGGCTCCTCTCTGCAGAGTTCTCCAGCCTTTTCCAACGGTCTTGTAGGGCCCTCAGCTGTCTCCGTGCGATTGCTTGGTCAGAGGGGCTCAGGTGGGGTCCGAGGTTGGAGTGGGTGAGGACCAGCTCTCCGAGAACTGTCCGGTCCTCCTCCATATCTCTTAGGAAGGAGCGCAGACGCTCTTCCTCATTGGAGCTGGTCTCCTCTGGAGCTCTGCAGGGGGCACAAAGAGTTATTTTGTCATTTAGGAGATGCATAATGTTGCAGTGTTTACATTTTATTTCTAATTTACATTGTGCATATACAGTATGTAGTTTATATATTTTTGTAGTTCCTTGCACATTCTTTTACTTCAAAGTCAAAGTTTTTTTTGTCATGTTCTTCATAACACAGGGCAATTCTGAACAATTAAATTATTGTGACATTCTGCTGTGACCAACCAAATCTACTCAACTACTCTCAATTAAATCAGAAGAACTTCATTAAGACTCACAGTCCTCCGGCCTCCAGCTCTTTCTCCAGTCTCTCCAGGGTGGCAGCCACGGTCTCCGTCTGCCCAGTGTAGGTGGTCACCAGCTGGAGATGAGACTCCTTCCTCTGGACCAGGGTGGAGGAGTCCCCGGCTGCAGCGCTCCACTGGGCCTCCATGTGCTCCAGGGAGTCCCTGTCCTCTTGGTCCTCCCCATCCGCCTCTTCCACCTCCGGGCTGGGGTGGGTCACCACCGAGACCTGGGTCTGGGCCACTCTGAGGCACTCCTGGAGACATGACACAACAGATCCAGCCTGCTCCTTAATTACATGTATCTGAATTCAGTGTATGTCCCTTTGATAAAAGCCCCTGCTAAATGACCAAATAGTAATATCCTATTTTATTCAGAAATATGTCACATGCTGTACTTATGTTCTCTGCCCTGTTGGCTGAAGGTGGAGAAAATCTTACCTGGGCCTCCTCCACCTGCAGGGCCATGGCTCCTGGGCTGAGGTCTGTTGGCCGGTTCCTGCAGGCCAGAACTCTGGTCTCCAGCTTGTTGAGACGGACCTCCAGGTCCCTGATGGATGTATCCATAACCTTTGCCGGGTCCTCCTCAAGCTTACCCTTGAGGATGGAAAAATAAGAACCAGAGTTGGCTGGTTGTTATTGAGGACAATATGCTGCAATGAAGGGTTGAAGGACTTTAAACTCGCCACTAATTTTTTGCATGAACTAATTATATAGTTGGCCTCCCAGCATCAAAATACATTTTTGGTTCTGACTTCCAGTTATTACCATTTATTATTAGTATTTAGTCATTTCGTAGAAACTTTTATCCAAAGTGAATTACAGTGAATTTAGCCCCATGTCATTAAGGAGCAGGTAGGGTTTAGGGGACATCTTGCTCTTGGATGCCTACAGGTTAGACTATGGAATTAGGACGATCAAACCCAGAAACGTTTGGCTGATTTCTGAACACCACTAAACACCCCCTGCTATGAAGACCTACCTTCTGGATGAGATTATCAGCTCCAGTCCCAGCAAGAAGCTGCTGGACCTCTGAGAACACATCCTCCATGGTCTGCTCTTCAGTTCCCCCAAGCACTGGTCCACTGGTGCAGACCAGGCCAGCTGAGGAGGTAGTCTGGGTCTCATCTGCCGGTTCACTGGTGCAGACCAGATCAGATGAGGGGATAGCCTGGGTCTCCTCTGCCGGTCCACTGGTGCAGACCAGGCCAGCTGAGGAGGTACCCTGGATCTCCTCTACTGGTCCACTGGTGCAGACCAGGCCAGCTGACGAAGTAGCCTGGGTCTCCTCTACTGGTCCACTGGTGCAGACCAGGCCAGCTAAGGAGGTAGTCTGGGTCTCCTCTGCCGGTCCACTGGTGCAGACCAGGCCAGCTGAGGAGGTAGTCTGGGTCTCACCTGTTGGTCCACTGGTGCAGCACCAGGCCAGCTGAACGAAGTAGCCTGGGTCTCCTCTACCAGTCCACTGGTGCAGACCAGGCCAGCTGAGGAGGTATCCAGGGTCTTTTCTGCCGGTCCACTGGTGTAGACCAGGCCAGCTGAGGAGGTAGGCTGGGTCTCGTCTGCCTGTCCACTGGTGCAGACCAGACCAGATGAGAGGATAGCCTGGGTCTCCTCTGTCGGTCCACTGGTGCAGACCAGGCCAGCTGAGGAGGTAGCCTGGGTCTCCTCTGCCGGTCCACTGGTGCAGACCAGGCCAGCTGAGGAGGTAGTCTGGGTCTCCTCTGCCGGTCCACTGGTGCAGACCAGGCCAGCTGAGGGGTTAGTCTGGGTCTCCTCTGCCGGTCCACTGGTGCAGACCAGGCCAGCTGAGGAGGTATCCTGGGTCTCCGTCCACTGGTGCAGACCAGGCCAGCTGAGGAGGTATCCCTCCTGTCCACTGGTGCAGACCAGGCCAGCTGAGGGTTCTCCTCTGGGTCCACTGGTGCAGACCAGGCCAGCTGAGGAGGTAGTCTGGGTCTCGCCTGCCGGTCCACTGGTGCAGACCAGGCCAGCTGAGGAGGTAGTCTGGGTCTCCTCTGCCGGTCCACTGGTGCAGACCAGGCCAGCTGAGGAGGTAGTCTGGGTCTCACCTGTCGGTCCACTGGTGCAGACCAGGCCAGCTGATGAAGTAGCCTGGGTCTCCTCTGCCGGTCCACTGGTGCAGACCAGGCCAGCTGAGGAGGTAGTCTGGGTCTCGTCTGCCGGTCCACTGGTGCAGACGAGACCAGATGAGGGGTTAGCCTGGGTCTCCTCTGCCGGTCCACTGGTGCAGACCAGGCCAGCTGAGGAGGTATCCAGGGTCTTTTCTGCCGTTCACTGGTGCAGACCAGGCCAGCTGAGAAGGTATCCAGGGTCTCGTCTGCCAGTCCACTGGTGCAGACCAGACCAGATGAGAGGATAGCCTGAGTCTCCTCTGTCGGTCCACTGGTGCAGACCAGGCCAGCTGAGGAGGTAGTCTGGGTCTCCTCTGCCGGTCCACTGGTGCAGACCAGGCCAGCTGAGGAGGTAGTCTGGGTCTCCTCTGCCGGTCCACTGGTGCAGACCCGGCCAGCTGAGGAGGTAAGTCTGGGTCTCCGTCTGCGTCCACTGGTGCAGACCAGGCCAGCTGAGGAGGTAGCCTGGGTCTCGCCTGCCGGTCCACTGGTGCAGACCGGCCAGCTGAGGAGGTAGTCTGGGTCTCCTCTGCTGGTCCACTGGTGCAGACCAGGCCAGCTGAGGAGGTAGTTCTGGGTCTCACCTGTCGGTCCACTGGTGCAGACCAGGCCAGCTGACGAAGTAGCCTGGGTCTCCTCTGCCGGTCCACTGGTGCAAACCCGGCCAGCTGAGGAGGTAGTCTGGGTCTCGTCTGCGGTCCACTGGTGCAGACGAGACCAGATGAGGGGTTAGCCTGGGTCTCCTCTGCCGGTCCACTGGTGCAGACCAGGCCAGCTGAGGAGGTATCCAGGGTCTTTTCTGCCGGTCCACTGGTGCAGACCAGGCCAGCTGAGGGGGTATCCAGGGCCTCGTCTGCCAGTCCACTGGTACAGACCGGACCAGATGAGAGGATAGCCTGGGTCTCCTCTGTCGGTCCACTGGTGCAGACCAGGCCAGCTGAGGAGGTAGCCTGGGTCTCGCCTGGCGGTCCACTGGTGCAGACCAGACCAGATGAGAGGATAGCCTGGGTCTCCTCTACTGGTCCACTGGTGCAGACCAGGCCAGCTGAGGAGTTATCCCGGGTCTTTTCTGCTGGTCCACTAGCGCAGACCAGGCCAGCTGAGGAGGCACCCTGGGTATCCTTTGCTGGTCCACTGGTGCAGACCAGGCCAGCTGAGGAGGTATCCAGGGTCTTTTCTGTCGGACAACTGGTGCAGACCAGGCCAGCTGAGGAGGTAGGCTGGGTCTCGTCTGCCGGTCCACTGGTGCAGACAAGACCAGATGAGGGGATTGCCTGGGTCTCCTCTAGTGGTCCACTGGTGCAGACCAGGCCAGCTGACGAAGTAGCCTGGGTCTCCTCTACTGGTCCACTGGTGCAGACCAGGCCAGCTGAGGAGGTAGTCTGGTTCTCCTCTGCCAGTCCACTGGTGCAGACCAAGCCAGCTGAGGAGGTAGTCTGGGTCTCACTTGTCGGTCCACTGGTGCAGACCAGGCCAGCTGAGGAGGTAGTCTGGGTCTCGTCTGCCGGTCCACTGGTGCAGACCAGACCAGATGGGGGGATAGCCTGGGTCTCCTCTACCGGTCCACTGGTGCAGACCAGGCCAGCTGAGGAGACAGCCTGGGTCTCCTCTGTCTGTCCACTGGTGCAGACTAGGCCAGCTGAGAAGGTAGCCTGGGTCTCCTCTCTAGGAAGGACCACCACCAGGGCCTTCTCCTCAGACCTCAAACCCTCATCTGTAGCTCTCATACCACCAGGTGTGGACCACCCAGGTTCTGCTCCTGGTTCTGGTGTGTCGTCTGAGATCTGGGTCTCTGGGTCTGTGCTGAACACCAAACGTTTAACAAACAAAAGACAGGAGGAAACTTTAGACAACAGTCATCATGAACATGAGTACCTGCACCAGTGTTGCTTCCTTGGATTGACTTCTGGATATGTTTTATTGTTATATTGAATTAATATTGATCCATGTACTTTTCTTTTTTATTTTCTATATCCTTTCCCCCTTTCCTTCACTGCTCCAAAATATATGTCTTGTATGTTCAAACTTACCTGGTGATACAATTCTCTGTAAGTGAATGACATGGTTAGCTGGTAGTTAGCTGGTATTCAACCAGGGGTGGACTAACGTGCTCCCAGCTACCTTGGCTAACCATAACCCTGAGAGCCGCAGCCCCTGGCCTGTTGGTAACAAGTACAAGTTCACATAAAACCCCAATAACAGAGACGACTGCAAAGCGGGGACGGACTCACAGACATCGCTGTGCTGAAAAGGCAAGAAACGTGTGAAAGAGAATGAATGAATAAAGTGAAAGAATCAGACGAATATAAAAGAAGGTATCCATTACACCCCTGAAGCCACGCAAAGCAAGGCTTTGTGTTCTCTCTCTCTCCTGGGCAGTCTTTGTCTCTCACCCGTTTCTCTTACGACTGATGTCTATCAGTCTTTCTGCTTTCTCTCCCCCACTACTCTCTCTCTCTCTCTCTCTCTCTCTCTCTCTCTCTCTCTCTCTCTCTCTCTCTCTCTCTCTCTCTCTCTCTCTCTCTCTCTCTCTCTTTTTCCAATTTTCATGTCTGCGAAAGCTGCTCTTCCTTTATGTGAGATACTTTATTTTCTTTCTTGAAAATGAAATGTGGCTCTGAGGTTTAGAAGAGCTGGAAAGCCGTCTAAGGATGGGCATTTCAAGCAAAAATACTATTCTATATTCGCTGGAACTATTAGAATTGCCTGGCAGGCAAGAGAGAGGCGAAACCAATTCATTCTTCACCAATCTGTCTCACAACTCGGCCCTCATCTTGATGGAACGTTTTTCGTAGAAAGACATTGGATATTTTAAATATATTCACGCTCTTGATGTGACGCAGGGAACTAAAGACGTGGAGATAACCAGTATGAGTCCCGAGTGTCTAGGAGCATATATATATATACAGTATATCATAATCATAGCCCATATGCCCTGTAAAGCCCTTTGAGACTGTAACTGTGATTAAGCGCTATACAAATAAAAGGAAAAATAAAAGGAGTCCCGAGTGTCTAGCCCTGCGCCTGCCCAGGAGACGGGGCTTCCGAGCAAAGCAGTCGGGGGTCAATATTTATACACAAAACTCTGACACAGAGGTTAAATTTGCAGTGTGTAGGATTTAGTGGCATCTAGCTGTGAGGTTACAGATTGCAACCAACTGAACCCCCCCTCCCCTCCCATTGCGTTAGCGTGCTATTACTAACGTTAGCTAGATGCTTTGCATGAGAGCCAGTGATTTGTTTGTCCACTCTGGGCTCCTGTAGAAACATGGTGGAAGCATGTTGAAGCGTGGCGACCTCTGTGGAAGGCCACCTGCCCCCTATGTAGATGTGGAGGGCTCATTCTAAGCTTCAGGTGATTATTCGCTAATGAAAACCTGGTTATGAATAGTATATTTCATTTTTACCAATAGATCCCCTAAATCGTACACACTGGTCCTTTAAGTAATAGGACAGATAACGACAAGTGCTTTCAGACCATGCATTTGCACAAAGAAAAACCAGGAGATCTGCCAGGCTAGCAAAACCTTCTGAGAGACCACAACCACTCACAGAGCCATCTCACCTGCATCTGGTCAGTACATGCCACCTGAGCTTGGTCCAGGGTGGTTGCTGTGGCAACAGACAGCAACTTTTCCTGTTTGTCACCCTCTTCCTCTTTTGGGTCACTGTCTACGTTGGTCAGCTGATTGCCCTTCGTTTGGCTGAACTTTAAACCATCAGTCACTGGTTTCTTGGTCACTACCACTCTCTCCTCTCCCTGCTTCGTCACTCCCTTGCTTTTCTTCTTCTCAACCTCCGAGTCGGTTGTCTGTTTTTGTGCTTGAAGTCCTAGAGCTGCATGAGGTTCAGACAGATTGCTTTCACCTTGCCATTCAGATGTTCTTTTCTGTTCTTCAGTGCAAGTGTCTGAAATCAGTTGCTCAACATGCATTCCAGCCATAGCAGCCATGTTCTCAACCTCTGAGTATGCTGTCTGTTTTTCCACTGGGACTCGAGGAACTACCCGGCCTTCAGACAAGGCAGCAGTGCTTTCCTCTGGCGATTGAGGCCTGATCATTTGGCTTAAATCGTCTTTTGGTTTTACATCCACAGTGGTCACCATCTTGCTCTCTGATACTATGTGGGACTGGTTAAAAGTTTGGTTGGCATCTTCGCCATGCTTGTTGATTGTCTCAGATGTAGTTTTATGCCCCTCAGTGCAGGTCTCTGAAATCAATTGGTGAGCAACAAATCCCTCCTCAGTTTTTATGTCCTGAATCGCTGAATCCATCTTTTGTTTTTCTGCTGGGATTCCAGGAAGTACATTTCCTTCAGACATGGCTGCAGGGCTTCCCTCTTGAGATTCAGTCTTAGTAATTCGAATTCCATCTTCCTTTTGTTCAATGTCTATATTGGTTACTTCCTTTCTCACTGACACCATCTGCTTACAGGTTTGATCAGATGCAATGCCTACCTGCTTCCGACCATTGAGATCCAGATTTGAATGTATACTAGATGGGACAAGATTGATTTCCTCATTAGAAGCTTCTATCTGCCCCTCGGAAGTCAGGTATGACTGGATGGTCTGTTCAATCACAGAGGTCACGATCTGCCCTGTGAGCGACTCTATTGATGACTCCGCAATAACAAGGTCTTTCTGACTTTGTTCAGGCTTAAGTTTAGTAATGGCAGGGACAGCTTTGGTGGACTCTTTTGTGATGGATTCAGGAATCTCTGGCTTCACAGTGAAGACGGTCAAATAAGGCTTCACAACTTCAGTTGCCTGAACCTCTTTGAGCTCCACAACAGCCTCGATTGTTTGAGAAGACTGAATACACACAGGTTGATCATTGGTTGATCCAGAATGTGCACTTAATTCTACCATAGCCTCTATAGTTTTATCATCCACAAGAGCAGCAGTGGAATCTCCTGGACTCTTTCTCCCAGTTAGATTTGGATCTAAAGGTTTGGAAGATTTCTGAATGTCAGGCTCCTCCTCTGTATTTTCTGGATCAGATGTCAGTGGCTCTTCCCTGGTCGGCACGGCACAGGCTTCCATCACTCCAGCAGTTTTAGTTGGTCTTGGGATGGACTGATGGAGTTTTATGGAAGAATCCAAAATGCTGGACTCTTTTAGCATTTGTTCAGGTATGACATCACTGATATCAGTGCTTCCTGGTTCTGAAGTCTTTGCAAGTTTGGGACCTTTCTCCATGATAGGTGTTTTAATGTCAGATCTTTGTGGGGACAGAAGACACTCACTATCTTTCTGTTGCTGTTGTAAATCGGCAGGTTGCATAGAGGAAAGTGCAGTCTGAGACTTTCTTCTGGTTGGCACAAGCTGTGCTTCTTCCACAACAGCAGTTATAGTTTCCATTATGACGGACTCTCGGCTAATACAACATTCCAGACCCATAATATCTGATACCTCCTTCGGTTCTACAGTGATAGGATCTGAGGTTTTATTGGCTGTCCTTAGTGGTTCCAAAGACCTGGCAAGTTTGGGACTCTTAGACATTCTTACAGGCGGTGACGGCTTAGCTACAGTATCTGATTTCATATCAGGCTTTGAACTCGGTAAGGACTGAAGACTCTCACTATCCTTTGTCGATGCAGGTTCTGTATCAGCAGGTTTCATTGATGTCTTTGACGTTCTCCTGCTTGGTTGGACAAGCTTGGTCTTCTCCATGGTACTGGTGTCAGATATGGTATGACCATCAGCAGATGTAGTTGTTGACTTTTTCCACAATGGCACAAGCAGTGATTGCTCCATAACAGTAGCCTTGCCTGTGACAGATTCAGTTTGAGTTTTGACATCGGCGGTTTTGTGACCAGACATCTGTAGACCTGACACCCTGGAAGCTATTGGACTTTGTGGGGACTGAGGACTCTCGATTTCCTTCTTCTGTCCATGCTCTGCATCAGGTTTCATCGATGAGATTGTCCTCTTTGCCTGCTCAAGAGCAACTGTTTCCATACAAGGTTTTGGCAAGGAAGCAGTTTCCATCCTCTCTAGTTCTGTCTGATCAAGTGTCATAGATGACACTGACTTTCTCCTAATTGGTACAAGTTTGGTCTGGTTAACAGTCGTGGTCTCAAATTCAACCTGAATGGGCTCAGTATGAACATCAGAAGTTACAGAAACATCTGAGGCCTGCTCTAAAGCTGTCTCTCTAAACTTTCTCATGCTTGGCGTGAGATGTGAGTCACCTACATCCTCCTTAGCTGTCCCAACTGGGGTTGAATCTTGGCTCTTTATTTGCTCCATACTTGAAAAGTCTGGCCTAGCATTTTCGGTCACTTTAGTTGCTGTAGTCGCTTTAGCTGCTGTAATAGTGGCTTTCGCTGATTGTTTTACTGATGTTCTGTCCACTTTGGGACTTTGGCTTTTCCTAAAAGGTACATGCAAATCTTGCCCTACAGAAGCAACAGGAGACAGAGGACCCTCAGAGTCTTGCTTGGGCTGTATAGGTTTTGCATTAGCAGGTACAAGAGGAGGTCGAGCAAGTTCTGTCTTTTTCTTGGCTGGTACACCCATGGCTTCCTTCACTACACCCATTTCAGCCAATCCTGGGATTGAGCCTGGAGTGAAGGGACATTTTTCACTTTCAGGTTTTGTTTGAACCTGTTCGGTCTTCACAGCATCAGGTTCAGTAGCACTTGGTTGGGGCTGGTGAGCTGTAGACTGGTCTTTGAGCACAGGTTTTGGAACAGCTGGCTGCTGTACCTCAGATAGTAGTGACTGGGGAACATACATTTGACTTTGAGGAATTACAGATGGCTGTGATTCTCCTGATGCTTGTTCCAGTGTGATGTCAACCCCTTTCAATTCAGCACTGTCTCCTCCCTCAGAGCTTGATGTCTGTGGGCCAGTGTCTACTGTCTGGACAGCTGGAATGTCCAGAACAACCACAGCCACCTTCTTGACCGAGTATGGCTCGACAACTTCTTGGACGGTTGTACTTTGTGGATGGAGAAGAGCAGCTTGTTCTTCTAAAATGAGAGAAGGCTGACGAGACTCAGAGACTAATGTTGACTGTACAGGTTCTTCATCACCATGTGCCATAGGAGGTCCATCAGGCTTTAATCTTCCCCTGGCTGGTATCAACTTGGCCTCCTCCACAACACCAGTTTCTGTCAGACCTATGATTGGCTCTGGAGTGATAGCAGACTTTACAATTTCTGGTTTTAAGTATTCAGTCTTCACATCAGCAGGTCCAGTAACATGTGATGTTGGCTCTGAACTTGTAGAAACTTCTAGATGGTCTGGTTCAGTATGAAGAGTGCTGACTTCCTTGTGAACAGTGTCAGTTTTTGGCTCTGAAGTCTTGGTCGATTTTGAGGTTCTTGTTGGGGATGCAGGCATAGCTTGCTCAAGAGCAGCTGTTTTCATGCCAGGTTTTGAATGTGCCATCTTCTGTTCTGGTTCTGGATCACGTTTCACAGAGGACACTGTTGTCTTTGACGTTCTTGTAGTTGGTACAAGCTTAGTCTGCTCAACAGCAGTGGTCTCAGATTCAGCCTGAATGGGTGATGTTGGAACATCAGCAGGCATAACAACATCTGAGTCATCTGGAGTCTCTCTTGACAATCTCCTACTTGGCTGGAGATGTGAGACAACCACGTCCACCTTAGCTGTCCCAACTGGGCGTAAATCTGGGCTCTTTGACGGATCAACAATTGAGGAGTCCAGTTTAGTTTTTTCCATCTTTGCTTTAGTTGTAATAGTGGTTTTCGCTGGTTGTTTTGCTGCGGTTCTGTCAACCTTTGGACTTTGCTTTTTCCTCGAGGGTACAGGGAAATCTTTCTCTACAGCAGCAACAGAAGGCAGAGGACCTTGAGAGTCTTGCTTGGACTTTGTAGGTTTTGCATGAGCAGGTATCATAGGAGGTCCAGCAACTTTTGACTTTTTCCTGGCTGGTACACTCATGACTCCTTCCACAACACAAACCTCTGCCTGTCCTGAGATTGAGTCTGGAGTGGAGGGAGACTTTACACTTTCAGGTTTAGTTTGAACCTCTTCGCTATTCACAGGGACAGGTGCAGTAATACTTGCTTGGGCCTGGAGGACGATAGTCTGGTCTTTGAGCTCAGGTTTTTGAACATCTGGCTGCTGTACCTCACTTAGCAAAGACTGGGGCTCATTTATTTGACGTTGAGGAATTACATATGACTCTGATTCTTTTGATGTCTGTTCCAGTGTGATGTCGACCTCTATCAATCCAGCACAGTCTGCTCTCTCAGAGCTTGATGTCTGTGGGCAAGTGCCGACTGTCTGTACAGCAGGAATGTCCAGAACAACTACAGCCACCTTCTTCACTGAGTATGGGTCAATAACTTTCTGGACTGTTGTAATTTGTGGATTGGAATGTGCAGCTTGTTCATCTCCAATGAGAGAAGGCTGAGGATACTCAGAGTCTAATGTTGACTGTACAAGTTTTTCATCTGCATGTGCCATCGAAGATTCATCAGTCTTTAACTTTCTCGTTGCTGGTATCAACTTGGCCTCCTCCACAACACCAGTTCCTGTCAGTCCTGTGATTGGCTCTGGAGTGATAGCAGACTTTACAATTTCTGGTTTTAAGTATTCAGTCTTCACATCAGCAGGTCCAGTAACATGTGATGTTGGCTCTGAACTTGTAGAAACTTCTAGATTGTCCACGTTACCAGTTGGTTTTATTTTCGTTTCTTCCACAACAGCAGTTACGGATGGCCTGATGACAGACTCTGCATTAATCAGTGACTTCATACTTGCAAGGTCTGGTTCAGCATGAAGAGTGCTGACTTCCTTGTGAATGGTGTCAGTTTTTGGCTCTGAAGTCTTGGTCGATTTTGAGGTTCTTGTGGGGGATGCAGGCTTAGCTTGCTCAAGAGCAGCTGTTTTCATGCCAGGTTTTGAATATGCCATCTTCTGTTCTGGTTCTGGATCACGTTTCACAGAGGACACTGTTGTCTTTGACGTTCTTGTACTTGGTACAAGCTTAGTCTGCTCAACAGCAGTGGTCTCAGATTCAGCCTGAATGGGTGATGTTGGAACATCAGCAGGCATAACAACATCTGAGGCTGGCTCTGTCACTGTAGAGTCCTCTGGAGTCTCTCTTGACAATCTCCTACTTGGCTGGAGATGTGAGACAACCACATCCACCTTAGCTGTCCCAATTGGGCGTAAATCTTGGCTCTTTGACGGATCAACAATTGAGGAGTCCAGTTTAGTTTTTTCCATCTTTGCTTTAGTTGTAATAGTGGTTTTCGCTGGTTGTTTTGCTGCGGTTCTGTCAACCTTTGGACTTTGCTTTTTCCTTGAGGGTACAGGGAAATCTTTCTCTACAGCAGCAACAGAAGGCAGAGGACCTTGAGAGTCTTGCTTGGACTTTGTAGGTTTTGTATGAGCAGGTATCATAGGAGGTCCAGCAACTTTTGACTTTTTCCTGGCTGGTACACTCATGACTCCTTCCACAACACAAACCTCTGCCTGTCCTGAGATTGAGTCTGGAGTGGAGGGAGACTTTACACTTTCAGGTTTAGTTTGAACCTGTTCGCTATTCACAGGGACAGGTGCAGTAATACTTGCTTGGGCCTGGAGGACGATAGTCTGGTCTTTGAGCTCAGGTTCTTGAACATCTGGCTGCTGTACCTCACTTAGCAAAGACTGGGGCTCATTTATTTGACTTTGAGGAATTACATATGGCTCTGATTCTTTTGATGTCTGTTCCAGTGTGATGTCGACCTCTATCAATCCAGCACTGTCTGCTCTCTCAGAGCTTGATGTCTGTGGGCAAGTGCCGACTGTCTGTACAGCAGGAATGTCCAGAACAACTACAGCCACCTTCTTCACTGAGTATGGGTCAATAACTTTCTGGACTGTTGTAATTTGTGGATTGGAATGTGCAGCTTGTTCATCTCCAATGAGAGAAGGCTGAGGAGACTCAGAGTCTAATGTTGACTGTACAAGTTTTTCATCTGCATGTGCCATCGAAGATTCATCAGTCTTTAACTTTCTCGTTGCTGGTATCAACTTGGCCTCCTCCACAACACCAGTTCCTGTCAGTCCTGTGATTGGCTCTGGAGTGATAGCAGACTTTACAATTTCTGGTTTTAAGTATTCAGTCTTCACATCAGCAGGTCCAGTAACATGTGATGTTGGCTCTGAACTTGTAGAAACTTCTAGATTGTCCACGTTACCAGTTGGTTTTATTTTCGTTTCTTCCACAACAGCAGTTACGGATGGCCTGATGACAGACTCTGCATTAATCAGTGACTTCATACTTGCAAGGTCTGGTTCAGTATGACGAGTGCTGACTTCCTTGTGAATGGTGTCAGTTTTTGGCTCTGAAGTCTTGGTCGATTTTGAGGTTCTTGTGGGGGATGCAGGCTTAGCTTGCTCAAGAGCAGCTGTTTTCATGCCAGGTTTTGAATATGCCATCTTCTGTTCTGGTTCTGGATCACGTTTCACAGAGGACACTGTTGTCTTTGACGTTCTTGTACTTGGTACAAGCTTAGTCTGCTCAACAGCAGTGGTCTCAGATTCAGCCTGAATGGGTGATGTTGGAACATCAGCAGGCATAACAACATCTGAGGCTGGCTCTGTCGCTGTAGAGTCCTCTGGAGTCTCTCTTGACAATCTCCTACTTGGCTGGAGATGTGAGACAACCACATCCACCTTAGCTGTCCCAATTGGGCGTAAATCTTGGCTCTTTGACGGATCAACAATTGAGGAGTCCAGTTTAGTTTTTTCCATCTTTGCTTTAGTTGTAATAGTGGTTTTCGCTGGTTGTTTTGCTGCGGTTCTGTCAACCTTTGGACTTTGCTTTTTCCTTGAAGGTACAGGGAAATCTTTCTCTACAGCAGCAACAGAAGGCAGAGGACCTTGAGAGTCTTGCTTGGACTTTGTAGGTTTTGCATGAGCAGGTATCATAGGAGGTCCAGCAACTTTTGACTTTTTCCTGGCTGGTACACTCATGACTCCTTCCACAACACAAACCTCTGCCTGTCCTGAGATTGAGTCTGGAGTGGAGGGAGACTTTACACTTTCAGGTTTAGTTTGAACCTGTTCGCTATTCACAGGGACAGGTGCAGTAATACTTGCTTGGGCCTGGAGGACGATAGTCTGGTCTTTGAGCTCAGGTTCTTGAACATCTGGCTGCTGTACCTCACTTAGCAAAGACTGGGGCTCATTTATTTGACTTTGAGGAATTACATATGACTCTGATTCTTTTGATGTCTGTTCCAGTGTGATGTCAACCTCTATCAATCCAGCACAGTCTGCTCTCTCAGAGCTTGATGTCTGTGGGCAAGTGCTGACTGTCTGTACAGCAGGAATGTCCAGAACAACTACAGCCACCTTCTTCGCAGGTTTTGCAGGATCATAGGAGATCCATCATGTTTTGACTTTGTTCTGGCTGGTATCACCATGGCTTCCTCCACAACACCCATTTCTGACAGTCCTAGGATTAAGTCTGGAGTAATGGGAGTCGTTTCATTTTCAGGTTTTGTCTGAATATCTGTGGTCTTCATAGTGAGAGGTGAACTAACACTTTTTTTGGTTTGAAGGGCTGTACTCTCGTCTCTGGGCTCAAGTTTCAGAAAATCTGGCTGTTCTACCTCAGGAAAACGTGATTGGGACACATTATTTTGACTTTGAAGAAGTTGAGGTTGTATAGATGGCTCTGATTTTTTGGAATCCTGTCCCAGTTTGAGGTCAACGCCTGGTGCCACTACTGGTGTTTCTATGTCCTCCACTTTACCTGGATAGACTTGGGAAGCCTGAGGTGCTTGCAGCTTGTCTTTTTTCTTGTGTTCAAGCTGAAATGAAGCCAAGATGAAGCCAGAACCGAGCATGCATTAAGTAAGTTCAAAGTCATTCCTATGCCATTCTTACAACACATATTTCAGTTGTATGAAGTTAGTTGTATATGCAAACTCGAATGCAACACAAGCAATGTATGCAGCAGGTGAAGTAGGGTTCCAACTTACCTTTAGGCTCTGGTTCAAGGTAGAAGGCTGAGTGACTGCTGCTTGTAGAGCACTCTCTCTGTCCAGGCGATCTGCCTCGCCCAACTTCAGACAGGCAACCTGGGACAGCTGGTGGGACAGCCCCTCTTTCAGGCCAAGCTGCAGCTTCTCATCCTCCTCTGGTGCAGCCTGGAATCAGGAGACAATTATACATTTTCATTCATGCAGGACTCTACTCACTACTCAAGGGCCAAACATAAACAGCCACAATACATGTATATAATGTGTGTATATATATATATATATGTACGCGCTGTATATATACTGTGTATAAATACAGTATATTTACCTGTACAGAGGTGGGAGATTCTGCTGAGAGTTCTGGGATTGAGTCTTGAGTCTGACTATCAGGTTTTGTTTGAGCTTGTTCAGTCTTCACAGCGACGGGTGCAGTAGCACTTGCTTGGGCCTGGAGGACGATAGTCTGGTCTTTAAGCTCAGGTTTTGGAACATCTGGCTGCTGTACCTCACATAGTAGAGACTGGGGAACATTCATTTGACTTTGAGGAAGTACAGATGTCTCTGATTCTTTCAATGTTTGTTCCAGTGTGATGTTGACCGCAATAGATCCAGCACTGTCTGCTCTCTCAGAGCTTGATGTCTGTGGGCAAGTGTCTACAGTCTGGACAGCAGGAATATCCAGGACAACTACAGCCACCTTCTTCACTGAGTATGGCTCAAGAACGGTTGTACTTTGTGGATTGGAAAGAGCATCTTGTTCTTCTCTAATGAGAGAAGGCTGCGGAGACTCAGAGTCTAATGTTGGTTGTACAGGTTCTTCATCACCATGTGTCATAGAAGATCCATCAGGCTTTATCTTTCTCCTGGCTGGTATCAGCTTGACTTGCTCCACAACATGAGTGTCTGACAGTCCTGTGATTGACTCTGGAGTGATAGGAGACTTTACAATTTCTGGTTTTATGTATTCAGTATTCACATCAGCAGGCCCGGTAACATGTGATGTTGGCTCTGAACTTGTAGAAACTTCTAGATTGTCCATGTTACCAGTTGGTTTTATCTTTGTTTCTTCCACAACAGCAGTTGCAGATGGCCTGGTGATAGACTCTGGATTAATCAATGCCAGGTCCGGTTTAGTATGAACAGTGATGACCTCCTTGTGAATAATGTCGGCTTTGATTGGCTCTGAAGCCTTGGTAGATTTTGACCTTCTTGTTGGGGGTGAAGGCTTAGTTTGCTCAAGAGCAACTGTTTTCATGCCAAGTTTTGAATGTGCCATTCTTTGTTCTGGTCCTGTATCAGATTTCACAGAGGACACTGTTGTCTTTGACTTCCTTGTAGTTGGTACAAGTTTAGTCTTCTCAACAGCAGTGGTCTCAGATTCAGCCTGAATGGGTGCTGTTGGAACATCAGCAGTTACAACAACATCTGAGGCTGTGGTTTTTGCTGGTTGTTTTACTGTTGTTCTGTCAATTTTGGGACTTTGGCTTTTCCTTGAAGGTATCGGCAGATCTTGCTCTACAGCAGCAACAGAAGGTAGAGGACCCTCAGAGTCTTGCTTGGACTGTGCAGGTTTGAAGTTACCACGCATCATAGGAGATCCAGCAGGTTTTGACTTTGTCCTGGCTGGTACCACCATGGCTTCCACCACAACACCCATCTCTGCTCGTCCTGGGATTGAGTCTGGAGTGAAGGGAAACTTATCACCTTCAGATTTTGCTTGCATTTGTTTGGTCTTCACGGTGACAGGTGCCTTAAGACCTTCTTGGGCCTGAAGGACTGTAGTCTGGTCTTTGAGCTCAGGTTTTGGAACATCTGGCTGCTGCACCTCAGATAGTATGGACTGGGACACCTTTATTTGACTTGGAGGAAGTGCAAATGGCTCTGATTCTTTAGATGCCTCTCCCAGTTTGATGTCTACCCCTGTCAATCCAGCACTGTCTGCTCTATCAGAGCTTGATGTCTGTGGACAATTGTCTACAGTCTGAACAGCAGGAATGTCCAGAACAACTAAAGCCACTTTCTTCACTGAGTATGGCTCAACAACTTCATGGACGGCTGTACTTTGTGGATTGGAAAGAGCAGCTTGTTCCTCTCTAATGAGAGAAGGCTGAGGAGACTCAGAGTCTAATGTTGGCTGTACAGGTTTTTCATCAGCGTATGTCAAAGGAGATCCCTCAGGCTTCAACTTCCTCCTTGCTGGTATCAGCATGGCTTCCTCCACAATAACACCTGTTTTCACCGGTCCTGTGCATAAGTCTGAAGTGATAGAAGACTTTTCACTTTCTATGTTACCAGTTGGCTTCCATTGAATTTCTTCCACAATAGCAGTCATCGGTGGCCCAATGACTGACTCTGGATTAATCAATGGCGTCAGGCTTGCAGGGTCTTTATTATGAACAGTGATGACTTCCTCGCTTATAGTGTCAGTTTTCTTTGGCTCTGAATTCTTGGTAGATTTAGATCTTCTTTTAGGGGGTGACGGCTTAGCTGGCTCAAGAGCAGCTGCTTCCATGAGAGGCTTTGGCCTTTGCATGGACTGATATTCACTTTGTTCTGATGCGGTATCAAGTGTCATTGATAAATCTGATGTCTCTGATGTTTTCCCACTTGGTACAAGGTTAGTCTGTTCTAATGTAATGGTTTCTGATTTGGTCTGGAATCCCTTAGTGGCAACTTCTTGACTCTCTTTCGGTGCCCTCTCCAAAGGTTCAGAAGGAGCTTTTGGAACTTCCACACCCTTGTTTGCAACAAGCTGCTGTGGTTCTTCAAACGTGCTTTCAGTCTGACCAAAAAGACAACCCAGACATGGTCATCTCAGGCTCTTGCTTGCTCTCCACAGATCCTGCAAAAGCAGGCCGGGCGATAACAGTGTCAACCTGATCAGAGGCTATCACAGGTGTGTGGGGCTGTTCCACTGAAAATGACGTCCCCGTTGACTCTGTACTCAGTGATGTCCTTGTTCCTTTGGACTCTGCCCCTGTCCTATGCCCCTGATCCAATTCCTTATGATCCTGTGGGAGAAACTCAGGAGGACCCTTGCCCATCATCACTCTCCTAGGGTCCTCCATTTTGGTAATCGCTTCATTCTGTGCCTTCACCGCCAGTTCAGCGGAAAATACATTTGTATTGGTAGCTTCTGCCACAGTCTGTGCCATGTCTACAGTTGTGTACGTCATCTCTGTGATGACTCTTGTTGCAGATACTGAAGTTAAAGTTTTGCTGTGGGTGGTTTCCGGCTTCTCAGAGATAACAATGGTTGGTTCCTGGAGTTCCACATGTTCCTGGGAAACAGCAACGATTGTTTTCTCACCCGAGGGTCTGGTTTTCCTCGGTGGTGCCACAACTGGGGGTTCTACATCCTTTCCTCTACCCGGATGGAACTCAGAGGACTGAGGGTCTTGCAGCGTGTCTTTTTTTGTGTCTTCAAGCCCCTGAAATTAAGACGAGATAAAGCCAGTTCAGAATAATTGTTATGCCATTATTGCAACACATATTCCAGTCATATAAAGTGTGTTCTATATGCAAAGGCGAATGCAACACAATAATCTATCAAATGAATGGAGCAGGTAAAGTCTGTTTCTACCTTACCTTTAAGATCTGGGTCAAGGCAGAAGATTGACTGACTGCAGCTTGAAGCGTCTCTGCGCTTTCTTTCTCCAGTCGGTCTGCCTCGCCCGCCTTCAGACAGGCAACCAGGAACTCCTGGTGGGACAGCGCCTCTCGGAGGCTAAACTGCAGCTTCTCACCCTCGGCTAGCGCTGCCTGGTGTCAGTAGACAATAATATATTTGCATGAATCTGCCTCTCACCACTAGAGGGCACTGGAAAGCAACTGGCCAGCACTTCACCCAAATATGAATAACCCCAAGAGAAGAATATATGGTATATTTACCTGTACAGAGGATTGAGAGTCTGCTGAAGGCCTGGTAAGATTCCACTGCTGTAGTGCTCTTAGGCAATCAGATAAGCAGCAACCGGTGTGCTTAATGCAGGAATCCTGCCTCTCTTTCAGCCTGCACCTCAAACTGTGGATTAGATTACATTATGTTATGTGAGATAACATTACATTAGATTCAATTATGTTATAGATATATGCACGGCGGGTTCACCTGTCGTTCTGCTGCTTCACAGACTCCACCATGGTGAGGGTTTCTGCTGGCATCTCCTCTGTGGTCACACTTTTCACTTCCTGGTACAGCTCCTCAACCTTGACCCCCAGGCCTTCGAGTGACCCCTCACATTTCTACGGAGGAGAGGACGGAGCATTCTATTGTACTGAACTGTCGGTGGTAGCGGGGCAGGATAGTTCAGTGGTTCAGGTGACTCCCAGTCGAAAGGCCCCGGGTTCGATTCCCCCGATGTTCGCAGTGTACTTGTAGACATCCTAGATGCCCCCCAAGATGCCCCCTAATCCCTACCTGTTCCCTAATGATATGTACCAAAATTCACTGAACAAAAACGTAGTATTGTAAAATATAGTCAAATAATAAAAACAACTAAAAACTCATTCGCATTCATCAGAACCTTGATATGGACCTTGGAATGATTTGTTGATGATATTGTCAAACACTGTTAAACACACTGCTGTTTGCTTGTGAATAGTCGATTGGCCATGGTGGCTATCCTCTTATGGCGGCAAGACAAACGTGCGGGACCAGAGGAACAGACCTGGAGGCTGGCCCAGTGGTGCTGCAGCTGGTCGACGCGGTTCTGGGGCTGGCTGTAGCTGAGCGCCTGGTCCAGCGAGCGCAGCTCCCACTGCAGGGCCGCACCGCGCTCCCTCAGGGCCCGGCTCCTCCGGCCCGCCTCCTGCTCCAGCTCCCCCAGCCGGGCCTCGCACGCCGCCAGCCGCTGCCGCACCTCCCGCTCCGAGGCGGTGCGCAGGTCGTGGAGGTGGCGAACCTCCAGGGCCAGGGAGTCACGACCCCCCCGGGTGCAGAGGGGCAGGAGGCGGTCGCGGAGAGCGTCCAGCTCCTTCATCTCGCGCTCCTCGCGGTCCACCGTCTGCAGGAGCGCCTGGTGGGGGGAGGGAGTGTGTGTTCACTTATGCTAGCAAGTGTTGGCATGTTAGTGTGTATGTTTGTACGTGTTCGTGTTGCTGAATATGTGTGTGCGTGTAAACATGAGGTAGCATGTGTGTACGTGCAAGGAATGTGTAGTGTGTGTGAGAGTGTTCATATATGTTAACATGTGTATGTGTACACATGATGCGTTGTATTGTGTGTGTGTGTGTGTGTGTGTGCTTGTATGCCTGTGTGTTAGCATGTCTGCTAACCTTCAGCGTGTTGGCGGTGCTGTGGAGACCCTGTCGGTCCGTGGGTGGGGGTCCCAGGACCTTGACCTGCTCGCGGAGCCAGTCCTGGGCCGCCCCGTGCTGCTCCACCAGCTGGGTGAACTGCCTCTCCGTCAGGATGCCCAGCTCCAGGTCAGCTCCCGCCTCCTGGAAGCAAGCGCAGTACTGCGGGGTCACACACCGCCACCAGGGGGCACCAACACACGCATGCTCACGATGGTCCCCTCACCAGTCACTCTACCTGAGAGTACTTAGAACTAACGATAGCTTGTCTGGCTGTTTTACGGAAATACTTAGAAGTACAAGTGCTATAATCTACGCATTTGGCATGATTGTGTGAAAACAAACACAAAACGATGAGATGAATAAAGGTGAGGGCTGAGGGGTGAGGGGAGAGGTGAGGGGAGTGGGAGACTAAGGGAGAGGTGAGAGACGAGGTGAGGTGAGGTGAGGTGAGGTGAGGAGGGGTGAGATGCTAGGAGAGGGCTAGGGTCTCCCCTAGGGTGAGGAGGGGTGAGGAGAGGCTAGGGATGGATTGTGGAGGGGTGAGGGTTGGGGAGGGGTGAGAGACTAGGGGAGGGCTAGTGGAGGGGTGAGGAGGGGTGAGAGACTAGGGGAGGGCTAGTGGAGGGGTGAGGAGGGGTGCTAACTAGGACTCACAGCGAGCTCTGAGATCAGGCCAGGGAGGCAGGAGTCCATCCCAGCCAAGGTGGGGTCTCTCCATGTGGGGTCCTGGGTCGTGTCAAACAGCGCCTCCGTCTGTTGGGTGGAGGTATTGCACCGCAAGGGCTATGAATACATAACTACGTTACCTAGTTGGAGTGGGTTTTTCATTAGCTTATCACAGTATATAATATATTGAGATGTGTTAGGTTATAATAGTATGTATCAATATGTTATAACAGTCTACATTAATATTGTCATATGTATATAGATGTACATCATATTTCTATGTGTCTCTGTGTGTAATGAGTGCGTACCTGTGTGTGCACGGCTGTGAGGATGGGCCCCAGGTCCCGGGCGAGGTCCAGCAGGGCCCGGGCCTCCTCGGCCGCCTGCCTCCGGTCCCCGAGGCCGGGCCAGGGGAAGAGGCGCGGCAGGGCCAGCCTCTGCCTCTGCAGCTCCGCCAGGCGCCCTTGAGCCTGGCAGCGCTGGAACTCGCAGGACACCAGCCGCTCGGTCACAGCCTGCAGCGCTCTGCCCACAGATACCAGCATGTATGAGGTAATGACACAGGGGCGGCAGGGGCTCAGGAGGTATAAGAGCGGTCGTCTGGCAACAGGAAGGTTGCTGGTTCGATCCCCGGGCTCCTCCTCCTCCTAGCTAAGTGTGGAGGTGTCCCTGAGCAAGACACCACCTAACCCTACCTGCTCCTCCTAGCTAAGTGTGGAGGTGTCCCTGAGCAAGACACCACCTAACCCTACCTGCTCCTCCTAGCTAAGTGTGGAGGTGTCCCTGAGCAAGACACAACCTAACCCTACCTGCTCCTCCTAGCTAAGTGTGGAGGTGTCCCTGAGCAAGACACCACCTAACCCTACCTGCTCCTCCTAGCTAAGTGTTGAGGTGTCCCTGAGCAAGACACCACCTAACCCTACCTGCTCCTCCTAGCTAAGTGTGGAGGTGTCCCTGAGCAAGACACCACCTAACCCTACCTGCTCCTCCTAGCTAAGTGTGGAGGTGTCCCTGAGCAAGACACCACCTAACCCTACCTGCTCCTGACGTGTTGGTTGTTACCTTGCATGGTTGACACCGCCGTCGGTGTATGAATGGGTGAATGTGAGGCAGTAATGTAAAGCACTTTTGATAAAAGCGATATATAAATATAAATCTATTGACCATTTATGTAATATCACAGCATAACCTGACACGATATACATAAACGTAAAACATGACACAACACAGGATCTCAGACTATTGAACATTTCTCTTCGTTAATCATTGCCCTTAAATTGTGCTTTTGTCTTTTATCTAAATAAAGCACACGGGTGCTGTATGAATAGACCTGCTGTGTCTTGACTTGCAGCACAACATACCATCATAACATAGCATTAGATTAGCATTGCAAGACCTCAACGTATCACAAAGTGTATTATAACCGCATGTCACTGTGACGTGCATTTTACATACACTTCACTTAAGTGACATATACGTGATATAACATATAACATGAAATAACATAACATGACATCACGTGGCCTTAACTATACCAGACATACCGTGGCATAACATGACCTAGCATGGCATATAACATGACTGATGACATAACATGACAGAACACAACCTGATCACATGACACAGCGTCACGTGACCCGCGTCCCGTACCTCTGCGCCTCCTCTGCGGTGAGGAGGAGGGGCCTCCAGCGCTCCTCCATCTGTCTGACGGCCCGCTGCACCTCCTGCCTCCTGCTCTCCTCCAGGTCCTCACGGCCAAGCAGACTCTGGGCTCGTCTGCTCAGGTCTGACAGGAAGCTCTCGCCCTTTGACCTGGAGCCCAGGAGCGTCTAGGAAAAACCCCACGTGTGATGTCATGGTGATGTCATGGTGATGTCGTGGTGACGTCGTGGTGACGTCGTGGTGATGTCGTGGTGACGTCATGGTGATGTCGTGGTGATGTCGTGGTGATGTCGTGGTGATGTCGTGGTGATGTCGTGGTGATGTCGTGGTGATGTCGTGGTGATGTCATGGTGATGTCATGGTGATGTCGTGGTGATGTCATGGTGATGTCGTGGTAATCATGCACAGGCAGGAAACAACCTTCGAGTGGTCTTCAGTTGCATAAAGTATCCACTTACTTTGTGTGTGTGTGTGTGTGTGTAAATGTACTCTAAGTGTAAGTCGCATTGGAAAAAAGCGTCTGCCAAATGCCCTAAATGTAAATGTAAATGTAAATCTGTGTGTGTATTACCTGTGCTGTGTGGAGCCTGCTCTCTATCTGCTCCTGGCTGCCCCGAGTCACCGGGTCCCCCAGGGACTCCGCCTGGCATTGGAGCTCGTCCACCCAGTCCCCGGCGTTCCTCTCCTGGCCGCGGAATGCCTCCAGCTCCCTGGAGAGGGAGTACTGGAGCTCTGCCCTGTGGAGGGACTCCTCTGCCTTCTCCAGAACCTTCCTCCACCGCTCCTCCGCCTCCCCGACCGCCTGCTGCACCTCCGTCCGCCTGCTCTCCTCCAGGTCCTCGCGTGCACACACCCCCCGTCCTCGTCTCCTCAGGTCCTCCACGCGGCCGTCTCCCTCGGGCTTCGACGCCAGAACACCCTGCGATGGAGAAGAAGGTGGAGATCAGACCTCCACTGGTGCTGTTGTCCTGCTGCTGTTGTGCTCACACAGAACCGGGGAACCTCAGGATGTTCTGTCCTCAGGAGGTAACAGCGGTTGTCTGACAACAGGAAGGTTGCTGGTTCGATCCCCTAAGTGTGGAGGTGTCCCTGAGCAAGACACCACCTAACCCTACCTGCTCCTCCTAGCTAAGTGTGGAGGTGTCCCTGAGCAAGACACCACCTAACCCTACCTGCTCCTCCTAGCTAAGTGTGGAGGTGTCCCTGAGCAAGACACCACCTAACCCTACCTGCTCCTCCTAGCTAAGTGTGGAGGTGTCCCTGAGCAAGACACCACCTAACCCTACCTGCTCCTGACGTGTTGGTTGTTACCTTGCATGGTTGGCACCGCCGTCGGTGTATGAATGGGTGAATGTGAGCCAAAGCGCTTTGGATAAAAGTGATATATAAATGCATTACATTTACCATTTACGTGTGTTGGCCAATTAGTATTGCCTTGCAAGTCAATTCAAGTCAACTTTATTTGGACAGGCCTTAATCACAGTTACAGTCTCAATGGAAGATTGTGAGACCAGAAAGCTCCCGATCCTACAGCAGCACTCTCACTTCCCCCTAGAGGCCAAGAAGGTCAAGACGGCTGTCGGGGAATTGTATGTCAATGTTCTCTTCGAGGGAATGAAGCGCACATTTTAACACACGTATTATTATTTCATATCTTTCCCCCCGCTGACCTGTGCCGTGTGCATGGAGACCTCCGGGTCGCCCTGGGAGTCCAGGGCGAGGAGGGCCTGCTCCTTCTGTTCCAGCCAGGCCGCGGTGCTCCTCCTCTGGGTCTGCACGTCTCCCAGGAGCCCCTCCAGGTCACGCCGTCGCTCCCCCTCCTCCACGGCCCGCTTTGCGGACGCCAGCAGCGCCGCCCACCGCTCCCGGATGCCCCGCAGTGCCCCTCGCACCTCCCGCCCGGTGCTCTCGTCCAGATCCTGGTTCTCACACAGAGCCTGGACACGAGTCTGCAGGTCGGCCATCTTGGCGTCTCCCTCGGTTCGAGCGCCCAGGATGGACTGGAGGGGGAATAAAATGAATGGAAATGAAACAAGGGCAATTCTAATGAATGTTTCGACAGAAGGCAAGGGGCGCGCTAGGGTAGTAGGGGCCAAGGATAGTCTAGTGGTTAATGACCTGTCTCTGTACTGTCTAACCCCTACCTGCTCCTTAATGACCTGTCTCTGTACTGTCTAACCCCTACTTGCTCCTTAATGACCTGTCTCTGTACCGTCTAACCCCTACCTGCTCCTTAATGACCTGTCTCTGTACCGTCTAACCCCTACCTGCTCCTTAATGACCTGTCTCTGTACTGTCTAACCCCTACCTGCCCCTTATTGTCACTTTAAGTTGCTTTGGGCAAGAGCGTCTGCTCAGTGACTAAACAGTAGTCCATGGAAGACCAAACCCTTTGTGAAGGCGTTCAGCGTCTCGTGTGTCTGTAGGCTGACCTGTGCAGTGTGTAGTCTGTCCTCAGTGCTGGTTTGTTCCGCTAGCGCCGTTAGCTTCTGTTGTAGCGCTCCAATCCACATGGTGGCCTCTTGGTTATGGCTGTCGAATTCTCTTAGCTGAACAAGAAGAGAGGACGGGATCAGTGTCTTACATACGACATACATTGCTTTCGATCAAACTCAAATATACTCATCAAAATGTCAAATATACAGAGAGCATGATAGCATTTTGTTAGCATTACGGGATTATCTAGCATGATGGTATTTATTTAACATGAGCATATAGTATCTAGCTGGGATTGTAGCATACTATATTGAATCCATCATTTTGGTTTTAATTTAAATAGATTTTAATTGTGTACCCTGTCTGTACTCTCACTGTTTCTAAAGTGCTTATCATATATGCACGGTTCCATCACATAAACATCATGTTTCTAACAGTGTTTAGGTTTAACGTTGGCCCAGATCTACAGGTGTTCCTCACCTCCCGGTCTCTCTTCTCTGTTTCCAGGGCGACCTGGGAGTCAGCCTCCTCCAGCATCTGCCTGGCGCCCTGCAGGACCAGCCTCCACCGGTCCTCCGTCTCCTGGACGGCCTGTTGCACCTCCTCCCTCCTCCTGCTGTCCTCCTGGTCTAGACGTCCACACAGACACTGACCTCCCCTCCTCAGGTCGTTGACCTGCCGGTCGCCCTCGGGTCTCGAGCCCAGAACGTCCTGACAGAACACACACAACGCATTAGACAATGCAAGCTTGTTGGCTCTGACCTCAAAACTGCGAAATGACTGAATAGTAAACCGTACACACTATTTTCATCTGGGCCTCGATGACCAGTCCTGCCTTGCTCCACTGGGAGAGCATGTCTAACGTATATGTAAATGGTAAATGGATTACATTTATACATCGCTTTTATCCAAAGTACAGTACTGCCTCACATTCACCCATTCATATACCGACGGCGGTGTCAACCATGCAAGGTAACAACCAACACGTCGAGGAGCAGGTAGGGTAGGGTTCTTTGCTCAGGACCCTCCACACTTAGCTTAGGAGGACAGTAGGTTAGGTGGTGTCTTGCTCAGGGACACCTCCACACTTAAGCTAGGAGGAGTCAGTAGGGTTAGGTTGTGTGTCTTGCTCAGGACAACCTCCACACTAACTAGGGGTAGGGTTAGGGTGTGTCTGTGCAGGGACACTCCACAGCTTAGAGGCAGGAGCAGGTAGGGTTAGGTGGTGTCTTGCTCAGGGACACCTCCACACTTAGCTAGGAGGAGCAGGTAGGGTTAGGTGGTGTCTTGCTCAGACCTGCGCAGTGTGTTGTCTCTGCTGGGTGGGCGCGTGGGCTCCCGGGGTGTCCAGCACCCGCTGCCTCTCCGCCAGCCACGCCAGCGTCTCGTTCTTCTGCAGGTGGAAGACCTCGGCGAGGCCGCTCCTCTCCGCCTCCCGGGCCCCCCGCAAGAGCCCCGCCCACTGGGCCTCCACCTCCTGGAGCGCCTGCCGGACCTCCTGCCTCCTCCTGCCGCCATCCTCCTGCTCTTCCTCCTCCAGGGCCTTGTCCTCACACAGGGTTTGCGCTAGCTTGTGGAGGTCCTGGATTTTGGCGTCTCCGGCGGGCTCGGAGGCCAGGATGTTCTGGAGGTCAGGAGAGGATCGTCATGAATGGGGAGTTCCATGATGATCCTCTCCATGATAGGTTCCATGATGGCTAACGTAACTACATATATCATTATGTTTACATGTTGTATTGTCATTCGAGTAAAAAAAGTCATGAAGAGCCATGACATGCTTGGATTACATGGATCCATGCAATCAGTTAACATACACAATCACATACAGTATATAATATTTACATGGATCATTACTGATCCATTTTTACATCATCATCCATCCAGCATTTTTCTATACAATGCTTTGTATTCGAATCGAATGTATTCGATTGTATAAACAACTTCATTTTGTTGACTGTCCTGATGGTCCCAACTCACCTGAGGAATTTGTAGTCTTTCCTCAAAGGTCATGTGACCTCCGAGGGACCTCAGGTTCTGGTTCTGCTGTCGGACCCAGGACAGGACACTCTCCTTCTGGGTCTTGAAGTGGTTAAGTTTCTCCTCTACGACCGCCTGTCTCTCAGCTGTGTGGAGGGACTCCCCCGCCTTCTCCAGAACCTTCCTCCACCGCTCCTCCGCCTCTCTGACCGCCTGCTGCACCTCCGTCCGCCTGCTCTCCTCCAGGTCCTCACACGCACACACACTCTGGCCTTGACTCCTCAGGTCCTCCACTTTATCGTCTCCATCGGACTTGGAGTCCAGGACAGCCTACCACGAGACGACCAGAACATCCCCATGAGAATGTGCACCGAACACTGCACTACAGACCCCGCTGTGTGAACCTTCCTGTGAACCGTCACTGACCTGTGCTGCCTGTTTGACCTCATGGTGTCGTCCCTGGACGCGGGCTGAGACAAGACCTTGTGCCAGGTCTCCGATCCAGGCCTGGGTGCTCTCGGCCTGGCTGTGAAAGTCCTCCCGTTGACGATCCAGGGCCTTCTGGGCCTGGGCGTGCTGGTCCTGGAGACGGGTCTCCAGGTTGCGGTAGCGTTGGAGGAGGTTGTCTCCGTCCTTCAGCAGACTGTCCCCCCTCACGCCCTGCCGTCGCACAGACGCCAGCAGGTCCCCCAGGGACTCAGCCCTCCTTCTGCAGCACCACAGAAAACAGACGTGAAGATTTGTGAACATCCTATTTGTGGAAGCATTGTATATTCAAACTTCACCAAGTTAATGACAAGATTTCTTTTGGTTTAAGAAAATACATTGAGGTTGCCTTACCCCTACCTGCTCCTAAATGACTTCTAAATATATTCTTTTGTTGCTTTGGATTAAAGCTCAATGACTAACTCGTGAAACTTGGTGAATTGTTATTTTATCCCTTAGTGCTTGAGTCCTTGTTCTACGGGTTGGACTGAAGAGTTCTAAGAGGGGTTGGCAGGGCTTGCTTCTTGAGGGCTTGGTTCAAGAGGGGTTGGTTCTAGAGGGGTTGTTTCTAGAGGGGTTGGTTCCAGAGGGGTTGGTAGAGGAGTTGTTACTAGAGGTTTGGTTCTAGAGGGGTTGGTAGAGGGTTTGATTCTAGAGGTGTTGGTGTTGGATGGGTAGGACCTCATACCTCTGGTCTTGGAGGTCTTTGAGGAGACGGCTGACTTGGTCTGACTCCAGAGAGTCTTTCTCCTTGTTCTGCACCCAGTCTCGGAACACATCGTACTGCTCCTGGAGACTGGGGGGCGTCAAGGTTAAGAAGATATATTAATGACAACCCAGGATTAACTGGCAGCACTACAATCCCAGATAACGGGAGGGGGAACGGGACGTATGATGACGGGCAGGGCGGTATCCGACCCTCACCTGTCAAATGTGTTGAGGACATTCTGCATCTGCCGCTGGCGGTTGGCACAGTGGGTTGTGAAGACGGGCACCTCCTTCTCCTGCTCCTCCAGCCAGGAGGTCAGCTCCTCCAGGGCCGTGGGAGGGATCTGCTCCCTGCCCCCGGCCAGACGCTCTCTCAGCTGGGCCAGCCGCCGCTCGCTCTCCCTGGCGTCCAGAAAGCCCTGGAAGCCCGGAATATAATACATATCAATGTTTCAAATCTCTACCCATCTAGTCGTCGAACTCCATGTTACCTAATCTGTCTGACTCTCTCTCTCTCTCTCTCTCTCTCTCTCACCATCAGTCTGTTGAGAGACGTCTCCACGTCCTCACGACTCTCGGGATTCTCAAAGCACTCGTTGATTGACAGCTGGAGGTCCTGGAAGAACTGATCGAACCTCTGGCTGTCATCTGGACCAGAAGCAACACAGGGTCAGCGTTACATCACGGGGTCAACGTTACATCACAGGGTCAACGTTACAACACGGGGTCAATGTTACATCACGAGAGTAGATTGAGAGTAAAGAGTGGGAGTAAAGAGAGAGTGGAGCAGACCTCTGAGGGCAGTGAGCAGGTCTTTCCCCTGGTCGTCTCTCCTCCTCTGGATGAGCTCCCTGGTGAGGGAGAAGGAGTCATGGAGGCGGGAGGTGTCCTGGGTCAGGGGCTCCAGGACCCGGTGACTGGCCACGCTGGAGATCAGACCCAGCTCCTTCATCACCGCCTGGGCCTTGTCCTCCTGGAAGTCCAGGTCCTCACTCAGATCCTGGTGGTGGAGACACATGAGTAGTACCATGATCAAGTCAGAGGAATACTACACCTTAGTAGTAGTAGCACAGTATTAAAGTGTTCCTCTAACGGCCTCTAGGTGGCTCCACGTCGTTGGATACAGACAGACCTGCCACCCTTCTCAAGTCAATGGGACATTTTTCATTGTTGTAATACAAAGCCAATCATCTTTATCACCACCCTATCGGCAGTTCTTCTTACCTGTAGCAGGGCGTTGGCCTGGGGCTCCGAGGTGCACACCTGGTTGACGGAGTTCTGGATGTTCTCCACGGCAGCGGCGCACTGCTGGATCTTCTCAGCCAGTTGTTTCTGGACGGCCAGCAGCTCCTCGAAGACGTCGGTGCTGTCGCTGAACAGCTCCTGCACCTGCTCCATCCTCTTCCTCAGCTGGGTTTCGATCACCTGGGGAGAGGAAGAGAGGATGGTCCAGAGGGTAGAACCAGTGTTTGTCTCAAACTAAATGTCTCCTGCAAGTTCAGCCCTGTCCTGTTGAACAGGACATCGGGTCAAAAAGTGACCAGAGACAATGTGTTGACCAACTTTATGTCCCAATTTAAGCATAGTTCATTATGTAAAAGCTCTACAAATGCACCCAATACCAGATGAACATGATGGATAAGAAGATGTTAGTGACACTCTGGGGAGGAACGGTGTACTTCATCTGACCCTGGAAGTACTTCTAGAGGGTAAAGCAAAGCAACAGGAGAGGTCACCTGGAGTTCCAACGGAGGTTCCTGGGTCTGCAGCATCTCCTGGATCTCCACAGATTTCCGGTGGAAATGCTCCAGGTTCCCCTCCTGCTCCTGGATCTCATCCTGGTCACACAGGAAGCTCAAAGTCAAACCAAGGAACTGGAATCCGCGAGTCCAGGAGACAACTTCTACAGATATGATACCAGCAACTTACAATACTCACTGATATTTACTCTTCATCATTTTATCCAAAGTGACTTTGGTCTTTTGAGGTCATTAAGGGGCAGGTGCCCCGATACTCAGTTTAAACATTTACAATATTGTGGATATTGTGAATATGATTGTGTGCGTGTGCGTGTGCGTGTGTATGTGTGTGTCCCTACCCTCATGTCCAGGATCTGCTGCTGGCCGTAGAGGGCGTGGCTCTCAGCGAACAGCGCCAGCTTGGCCGCCGCCCAGCCCTCCAGCTCCGCCCCCAGCGCCACCTGCTTCTCCCACAGCTCCAGCGCCACCTGCAGGTTGTCCATGTAGGCGTCGCTCTTCTCCGTCACCTGGAGCAGAGAGTCATGTGACGAGGTGACATCGCAAGTGGGCGTGTCCACCCAGGTGTATGCTGCTGACTAGATCAGCTCCTCAAAACATGTGACAAACAGAGAATGAACTTTGAACTTTGAACTTTGTGAGGTTTCTGGAGACGTACGTCCAGCCAGCTGTCCATCAGAGCGTCAGACTCCGCCTCGAAGGGGGCGTGGCCACAGTCGGGCAGCTTCTTGAGGTGGGACTGCAGCTGTCTACAGACGCCCCTCATCTCCTCCATGCGGCCCCCCACCCCACTCAGACCCGCCTTCATGTCCTGGACCTACACACACACACACACACACATGCACACACACACACACACACATGCACACACACACACACGCACACACACACGCACACACACAGTAGTTTAGGATGGAATAATCTTGATTCTTGACTCTTGCATAAGTTATATTTTGTTGCTAATATTGTGCTAATATTTTGTAATTACATTTATTTAATTTTATATATTTTATTATCTGAAGCAAAGCAATCACAACAGAAACAACAATTTTCCCCGGGAATCAACAAAGTGAACGAAGTAAATCTAAACTGCTCCATGCGGAGGTTGTCATCGTGGTGACGCTCATCCCGTTACCTTGGCGATGAGTCTGTGCAGGTTGTCCTTGCCCAGGTAGGACGCCTGCTGCCCGATCACCTGCTCCGCCTTCTGGATGGTGCTGCTCACGTAACCACGGCAACCCTGGAACTTCTTCAGGAGCTCCATCAGCATCCGGCTCTCCTCCAGCCTGCCGAGAGACAAGGGGAGGGATGGGCAATGGGCTCCTCCTCCTCCTCCTCCTCCTCCTCCCTCCACCCTCTTCCTCCTCCTCCACCCTCCTCTCTCCTCTCTCCTCCTCCTCTCTTCTCCTCCTCCTCCTACCTGTCATTGACAGATGCCTGTGTCTTCTCCCACTGAGACTTTAAAGGCTGCAGGTGCTCCTCAGCTCCTCCTCCTCCTCCTCCTCCTCTGTGGAGGTCACTCAGGGTCTGGAGCTCGGAGTGCTGGGCCTTCAGCTGGAGGTCCAGGTCAGACAGAGCCCTCAGCCTGGACACACACACACACACACACACACACACACACACACACACACACACACACACACACACACACACACACACACACACACACACACACACACACACACACACACACACACACACACACACACACACAGACAGACAGACAGACAGACAGACAGACACACAGCCGTGATTATTAGTGTATATACATTTTCTTTTGTCATTCTCTCTCCCTCTCTTTTTCACACACACACACACACACACACACACACACACACACACACACACACACACACACACACACACACACACACACACACACACACACACACACACACACACACACACACCTGTGCTGCAGGGCAGGTAAGGTGGGCTCTCTCAGCCCCTCCCTCTCCGCCGCCTCGGCCAGCCTCCTCATGTCACCCAGCAGACTCCGCCCCCTCAGCCCCAGAGACGACCGAGTCTCCGCCCCCTCCGCCTGCCGTCGCTGCTGGAGGTTCTGCTGCTGCTGCTGCTGCTGGAGGTCCTGCTGCTGCTGGATGTCCTGCTGCTGCTGCTGCTGCTGGAGGTTCTTCTGCTGCAGCTGGGGGTCCTGCTGCTGCTGCTGGAGGTCCTGCTGCTGCTGCTGTTGGAGGTCCTGCTGCTGCTGGAGGTCCTGCTGCTGCTGCTGCTGCTGCTGGAGGTCCTGCTGCTGCTGCTGCTGCTGGAGGTCCTGCTGCTGCTGCTGCTGGAGGTCCTGCTGCTGCTGGAGGTCCTGCTGCTGCTGCTGGAGGTCCTGCTGCTGCTGGAGGTCCTGCTGCTGCTGGAGGTCCTGCTCCTGGAGGTCCTGCTGCTGCTGGAGGTCCTGCTCTTGGAGGTCCTGCTGCTGCTGGAGGTCCTGCTGCTTCTGCTGCTGCTGGAGGTCCTGCTGCTGCTGCTGCTGGAGGTCCTGCTGCTGCTGCTTCTGGAGGTCCTGCTGCTGCTGCTTCTGGAGGTCCTGCTGCTGCTGCTGCTTCTGCTGGAGGTTCTGCTGCTGCACCTCCTGGTCGACGGCCTCCAGCCGGGCCAGCAGCAGCAGCACCATGTCCAGACAGGAGGCGGGAGCGCCCCCGTCCCGGGTCACCACCAGCCGGGCCCCCTGCAGCAGCACATCCAGCTGCGGAGCTTTGTCCCGCAGGCTGGCCACGCTGCGCCGGCTGAGGCCCAGCTGCGCCTGGGGGTCCTGCAGCAGGGGGTCCCCGGGGGGGGTTCCCTGCGCCCCCGAGATGTCGGTCTCCACGGAGCGCAGGGACATGAGGAAGCGGTCCAGGGCCCGCGCCGCCGCCTCGCTCTTGCGCACCTGCTGGCTCAGCTGGTCCAGGCTGGCCCGGTGCGAGGCCACCTCCCGGGACAGGGAGGCCAGGTGGCCCGAGTCCACCGAGTCCAGGCGGGCCAGCTGGTCCAGCTCACTCTGGATGCTGTCCTCCAGCTCCTGGGGCGAGAGACCGAGGGGTTCACTTCACTTCACTTAATGTTGGCTAAGATCACTTAATGTTAGGTACTTACCCTTAACTTACCTTAACTCAAATCATCATGGTTAAGATTTACTTATTATATCTTAGGTTAGTTTGTCTCATTTAAGTTTCTGATATTATCATAACTTAACTCTTCTTTACCTAATTTAATTTAGAATTTATCTAATGTTATACTATTCCTCTCTTAGGTTTATAAAATACGATTATAGTAATATTTGTTTTTTATTTCAAACAAGCCTTTTGTTGGATAAATGTGTGTAACTCCTGTATAAATGTGTGGTATGTATAAATGTAATGTCATTCTGTTAAATGTGTGTACTATAAATGTGTGTAAAACTGTATAAATGTATGTAACTGTATAAATGTAATGTCATCCTGTAATAAATGTATGTAACTCCTGTAAAATGTGTGTAACTCCCTATGTATATGTAAATGTATGTGGTATATTGGAGGGGAGGTCCGTGTGTCGCCCACCTGGATGTCGCTGAGGGTGCTGCCGGCCAGGGTGAAGGAGGTCACGTCCTTGGGCTGCCGGAGGTATCGGTCCAGCCGGTCGGTGAGGTCCACCATGTGGTTCTGGGTGGAGTCGATCTGCCGCAGGGCCGTGCCCAGCGAGCCGCCCTGCCGCTGCAGCTCCAGCAGCTGTGCCCGCCAGCGCTCGCGGAGCTCCGCCCTCTCCTGCTCCACCCTCCCCTCCACCGCCCTGGTGGTGGTGGTGGTGGTGGTGGTGCTGCCCGCTGGGAGCAGTGGGCCGAGAAGTCTGCCCACAGCGACTCCGTCTCTTGTCGCAGGAACTGGAGATGAGAGGGCACAGTAAGAGGAAAGGAAGGGATTTCAACCAACAACCGAACAGCCACATGACACTTTCAAATGTGAGAGAGGCGGGGTTCAATTATTGTATCTTCAGGTCGATGTTGTGTCTGCACGGCCACCGCTGGTTTCCGTGGAAACGAAGGACAGGTGTGTTCCAACGTGTGTTTGACCGCCAGAGGGAGCCATCTACCACAAACGTTAACGGGGCCTTACTGGGTGGTGAAGTCATTACAAGACTCCAGTCCAGACTCCACTCATCCCACAAGTCAGTTTATTTGTCCACCCGGATGATCTCTCTCTCTCTCTCTCTCTCTCTCTCTCTCTCTCTCTCTCTCTCTCTCGATAGAGATAGATAGATAGATCTTTATTAATCCCCTGGGGGGAGCTTATCCGTTGCACATCCTCTTCCCCAAACCTTCCAGCAGAAGATGGCTCAGCCCACAGCACCAACTCAGACACCACCACAGCAATGGACCCCGGTCCAGCCTCAACGAGGGCCCCAGCAGGGAAACCTTGGCTATCCTCCTTATACAGCACAATTCCCTCCACAGTCTCAGCCACAACCACAAATACAGCCATGGGCTCAAACCCAAGGTCAGACGATTCCCCAGAGACCTGTGCGACAGCAACAGCCACTAACAAGAGCATACAATCTGAGTCAAATGCAGGTGCAACAAATTCAGCACATTCAGCAGGAACCATGGATACAACCTCAGCCACCAGCCCAACTCCACTCTCAGTTCCAGCCCCAACCCCCCGTCCAGCGCAATCAGGCGCAACCTGATTGCCAAGCTCAGTCTCACGCTCAGTCTGAACCCCTGAGCCATCCATCTTACCAGCAGCCACATCATACTGCACCCATCCACCGGCCTCAACCTCTGCAGCAGGCTCCTTTTCAGCCTCAGCAACAGACACAGACCCCACCACAGCAGCTGCAGGCTACACCTCAGTTCCAAAAGCCGCATCCCCAACCGCAGGTCCAAGTAACTCCCCGACCCACAACCCAGATTCAGACGACTATTCAACCCAAAGCTACAGCACAGTCAACTGTACAGCCCATATCTGTACCCCAGCCAACTGTTAAACCCAAAGACCAGACACAGTCCACACCACAACCCAGGCCTAGCCAGTCCCAGCCAATGCATCAAATTCCAAGCCAGACTCAGCCAAAAACTGTTCAGCCTACATCTGTGGCTCAGCCAGCTGGACAACCCTGGTCCCAGGTCCAAGTACAGGTACCAACAGTTCCACAACGCCAATCCCAAACCCTGCCAAGTGGACAACCCAAAGTTCAGATACAGACAGATCCACAAGCCAAAGCCCTGCCAAATGCACCATCTACATCTCAACCGACTGGACAGCCCAAAGTCCAGGTCCAGGTGGTGACGGAAACCCCATCCCAAACCCTGCCAGATGTGCAGCCTGTCACAGAGGCCCAGCCAACTGTACAGCCTACCACACAAGCCCAGCTCACCAGTCCACCCAAGGCTCCGGTCCATCACACTGTACCATACACGCCCAAAGCCGAGCCACCACCACAGCCTAAATTCGTCCATCCCCAGCCTACGATCCTATCCCTGCCCCAGACTCTGGCCGACTCTCCAGAACTCCGCATCAAACCTCAGGCTCTGGTCCAGGCGACACCCCAGGCTTACACAGAGGCTTACGCCAAAGCCCAGGCCCTGGCCAGGAATGGTTTTGAGGACGCCAAGCACTGCCTACAGCAGCACATCTTGGAGGCCATCAATGTCTTCCAGGACAAAAGTCTGTCCAGGGAACGTGTGGCATCCAAAGAGGTACAAGATTGTCACCTTTTCTATGACACTCCACTGCATGCATTGAATTGAATTGTAAGGATACAATATACGTCCAATAAAAACAAATGGGGAGGATAGTCTAGCGGTTTGGGTGTTGGACTCAAAGCCAAAAGGTGACCTCCTAACCCCTACCTCTAAGCATCCTTGAACAAGATGCCTCCTAACCCCTGACTTGCTCATTCATTAATTAATGAGCAAGTACTTTGCATAAAAGTGTTTACTAAAATATTAAGAAAGTATAAGATAGGTGACATAACCATAGCATTTAGTTGTAATGTCATAATAACCAAGGTCCACATTATTGTTTTCTATTGCAGCACTAATGTTAAGTTTGAGGTTTTCAATGTCAAAACCTGCTCAGTAAAAAGGACCCATGATTCCTTCTAGGAGACTCTGAGGACCCTGGACCCGGAGCTGCTGGAGGTTTTCCTCAGGGCGGCCGAGGGCATGGAGGCCTTCTGCACCCCCTCCCAACTGCAGGACATGGAGTTCTTCACCCAGTTGGTCCAGACCCAGTGGGAGGTAGGAGAACCACCTCACATTGCCGCACTGTGCTCCACGTTCAGTCTCGAAGCATGAAGAACTGCTTTGGCCAGTTTCATCCACTGGGAGTGCAGTTCAACATGGGAAAAAATATTGATTTATTGTTACTGGTAACGTTTCTGTCTGCTCTGTGTGTGTGTTGTAAGGACCTGGAATGTTATTTTGTGTTTTTTACATGTTCTGTACTGTTTGTGACTCATGCAGGCGGTGCGAACAGAGATGTCAGGTTTTATGCAACAAGTACAGTTTGAAGTAACGAGGGACGACTTTAATGCTGCTGCTCTGGCAGTGTGAGACGTTGCTAGCATCCTAGTATTAGCAGCAGGACACACAGGTAGACGCCGGATCGCAGGGAACCCCCTGGCTTTGGTGGAGGGGGGAAGCCCTGCGCCATCACGGTCTCTCTTTATCGCCTCTCTTTTCCCTTCTCCTTCTCTGCTTCCCCGATGGTGTGGTCCGGAGGAGGGACTGAGGTAACTTCAGATCTATTGGTGGTGTGCTTCTGGACTTGGGTTGGGTGTTGTGGGTTGGGTTTCGGTGTGGAGATGCATCTTAACTCTCGGCCGTGTACTCGAAGTCATAACAAGTAATTTCAAAATCGATCCGCTTGTGGCATCACAAGTGGGAGTATCCCGCCCCAGTTCCCGCCCAGATGCTCTCCTCTGCTAGCCCCACCTAGCAGGGAGGAGACCTGGGGGGTGGATTAGATGATGAGATTAGGGATTAGTACTTAATGCATCTCAGAGGGGAAATTGGGCCTCAAGAGATCATTTCAAACAAAATATCATCAATATAAAAGAGGTAATCATAAAAAATAGGAATAAAAATCACAACAGAATAAAATGTAAATAGATGCATCTGGGGGCGGGTAAATGTAATTACAAAAATTGTAATGACAATTAAATATACATCCAATAGTATATCCATATTATGATTATATATACTTTATATATATCTATCTTAACATATATTATATGATCATCCCCTGCCATTTGTGAGCATCAGACCACCATGACGACAGTGACTCTCCTGTTGTCTGCAGGAGTGCTTCTCGGTGGGGGGCAGTGCGGCCCAAGCGGCGGACCACCTGGAGGGCCTCACGGAGCTCTGCGCCACCCTGAGCCCAGAGGACTCCCACCGGCTGGCCCAGGCCCAGCTCCGGGAGTGTGAGAAGAGGCTGGCCGCCATCCAGAGGCAGTTCAGCGGAGACACGGACCTCCCACCGTCCCAGCCCCAGCCTCCGCCCCCCGAGACCGGGTGAGGCCCTGAGACAGTGACAGAATATAAGTGTGTCATGACACTTTTATTTTATGGGCAACAGTGGCTCAGGAGGCAACTGGAAGGTTGCAGGTTCGATCCCCCCCGGCGCCCCCCCCCCCGCCAGCTAAGTGTGGAGGTGTCCCTGAGCAAGACACCACCTAACCCTACCTGCTCCTCCTAGCTAAGTGTGGAGGTGTCCCTGAGCAAGACACCACCTAACCCTACCTGCTCCTCCTAGCTAAGTGTGGAGGTGTCCCTGAGCAAGACACCACCTAACCCTACCTGCTCCTCCTAGCTAAGTGTGGAGGTGTCCCTGAGCAAGACACCACCTAACCCTACCTGCTCCTCCTAGCTAAGTGTGGAGGTGTCCCTGAGCAAGACACCACCTAACCCTACCTGCTCCTCCTAGCTAAGTGTGGAGGTGCAATCCAATCATTTATAAAGTTCATCGTAAAGTAAGTTATGTATATGAACCATCTTTTCTCCATTTACACTGCAAAATAAGGCAATTCATTTAGCATAACTCAAATAGAACCGGGGATAAGATCGGCAGGAAATGCACAGAAATGCGTATTTATTTGAGCAATTCCACTGATATTGAAGGTTTGGTTTTGTGATTATTTCCCAGATTAAGTCCAAGCAAGCCCAGTCAGGACGTCGGCCCCTACACTGGAGCTCAGGTAGCAGCAGACCTCCAGCCCCCGACCGAGTGGGACCAGCCACCCAAACACGTTACAAACACTCAAGACGATGAAACAACCCCCAACTTTCCATCCCTCAGTCCACCTACGTCGTACTCTGTAGTTGTAGGTGCTCGGTGGGTGCGGGTGCATTATGCAGTATTATCGCTTTGTGTACGTGATGCGTGTTGTTGTTTGTCTTGTAGCCGACCCCTGTGACCCAGGTCTCCAAGGCGATGGTGAAGACGAGTAGTGTGGAGAGGAAGGAGATGGAGAAGCAGCCCTCGGTCGAGGAGGACCCGGTCCGCAAAGAGCTTTCAGAAAGGTACGCCGAAGATCTGTCGGTGCCAAAGAGGGTCGGGGGGTCAGGAACCCTCTGACTTCACCGTTTACTCCGGTCACGACATCTGAGCACGTCGATTTTTTTCCCGCCCGCTTAGCTCTGCGTCTTCACTCTTCCTCTCAGATACGAGAACTCCAAGAAGACTTTGCTCGCGCAGATGGCCAAAAATGAACAGATCCTCACGGAGGCTTCGGGCGATTCTGTCTCTCTGAAGGCCCTGCACACGCGCCTCCAGGAGATACAGGTGTGTGTGTGTGTAGTGTGTGTGTGTGTGTGTGTGTGTGTGTGTGTGCTGTGAATGTGGTGTGTGTGTGTGTGTGTGTGTGTGTGTGTGTGTGTGTGTGTGTGTGTGTGTGTGTGTGTGTGTGTGTGTGTGTGTGTGGTGTGTTGTGTGTGTGTGTGTGTGAGGGGGGGGGGGGGGCGCCGGGGGGGATCGAACCTGCAACCTTCCAGTTGCCTCCTGAGCCACTGTTGCCCATAAAATTAAAGTGTCATGACACACTTATATTCTGTCACTGTCTCAGGGCCTCACCCGGTCTCGGGGGGCGGAGGCTGGGGCTGGGACGGTGGGAGGTCCGTGTCTCCGCTGAACTGCCTCTGGATGGCGGCCAGCCTCTTCTCACACTCCCGGAGCTGGGCCTGGGCCAGCCGGTGGGAGTCCTCTGGGCTCAGGGTGGCGCAGAGCTCCGTGAGGCCCTCCAGGTGGTCCGCCGCTTGGGCCGCACTGCCCCCCACCGAGAAGCACTCCTGCAGACAACAGGAGAGTCACTGTCGGTCATGGTGGTCTGATGCTCACAAATGGCAGGGGATGATCATATAATATATGTTAAGATAAGATATATATAAAGTATATATATCATAATATGATATACTATTGGATGTATATTATTGTCATTACAATTTTTGTAATTACATTTACCCGCCCCCAGATGCATCTATTTACATTTTATTCTATTGTGATTTTTATTCCTATTTTTTATGATTACCTCTTTTTATATTGATGATATTTTTGTTTTGAAATGATCTCTTGAGGCTCAATTTCCCCTCTGAGATGCATTAAGTACTAATCCCTAATCTCATCATCTAAATCCAACCCCCCAGTCTCCTCCCTGCTACCTAGCAGGGAGGAGCATCTGGGCGGGAACTGGGCGGGAACTCCCACTTGTGATGCCACAAGCGGATCGATTTTGAAATTACTTGTTATGACTTCGAGTAACAGACGCGAGAGTTAAGATGCATCTACCAACACCGAAACCCAACGCCAACAAACACCACCCAAGTCCCAGACAGCAACGACCACCAATAGATCTTGAAAGTTAACCCAGTCCCTCACTCCGGGACCACACCATCGGGGAAGCAGAGAAAAGGAGGAAGGGAAAAGAGAGGCGATAAAGAGAGACCGCTGATGGCGCAGGGGCTTCCCCCCTCCACCCAAAGCCAGGGGGTTTCCCTGCGAGTCGCGCGTCTACCTGTGTGTCTGCTGCTAATCTGGATGCTAGCAACGTCTCACACTGCAGAGCAGCAGCATTAAAGTCGTCCCTCGTTACTTCAAACTGTACTTGTTGCATAAAACCTGACATCTCTGTTCGCACCGCCTGCATGAGTCACAACAGTACAGAACATGTAAAAACACAAAAATAACATTCCAGGTTCCTTACACACACACACAGAGCAGACAGAAACGTTACCAGTAACAATAAATCAATATTTTTCCCATTTGAACTGCACTCCCAGTGGATGAACTGGCCAAAGCAGTTCTTCATGCTTCGAGACTGAACGTGAGCACAGTGGGCAATGTGAGGTGGTTCTCCTACCTCCCACTGGGTCTGGACCAACTGGGTGAAGAACTCCATGTCCTGCAGTTGGGAGGGGGTGCAGAAGGCCTCCATGCCCTCGGCCGCCCTGAGGAAAACCTCCAGCAGCTCCGGGTCCAGGGTCCTCAGAGTCTCCTAGAAGGAATCATGGGTCCTTTTTACTGAGCAGGTTTTGACATTGAAAACCTCAAACTTAACATTAGTGCTGCAATAGAAAACAATAATGTGGACCTTGGTTATTATGACATTACAACTAAATGCTATGGTTATGTCACCTATCTTATACTTTCTTAATATTTTAGTAAACACTTTTATGCAAAGTACTTGCTCATTAATTAATGAATGAGCAAGTCAGGGGTTAGGAGGCATCTTGTTCAAGGATGCTTAGAGGTAGGGGTTAGGAGGTCACCTTTTGGCTTTGAGTCCAACACCCAAACCGCTAGACTATCCTCCCCATTTGTTTTTATTGGACGTATATTGTATCCTTACAATTCAATTCAATGCATGCAGTGGAGTGTCATAGAAAAGGTGACAATCTTGTACCTCTTTGGATGCCACACGTTCCCTGGACAGACTTTTGTCCTGGAAGACATTGATGGCCTCCAAGATGTGCTGCTGTAGGCAGTGCTTGGCGTCCTCAAAACCATTCCTGGCCAGGGCCTGGGCTTTGGCGTAAGCCTCTGTGTAAGCCTGGGGTGTCGCCTGGACCAGAGCCTGGGGTTTGATGCGGAGTTCTGGAGAGTCGGCCAGAGTCTGGGGCAGGGATAGGATCGTAGGCTGGGGACGGACGAATTTAGGCTGTGGTGGTGGCTCGGCTTTGGGCGTGTATGGTACAGTGTGATGGACCGGAGCCTTGGGTGGACTGGTGAGCTGGGCTTGTGTGGTAGGCTGTACAGTTGGCTGGGCCTCTGTGACAGGCTGCACATCTGGCAGGGTTTGGGATGGGGTTTCCGTCACCACCTGGACCTGGACTTTGGGCTGTCCAGTCGGTTGAGATGTAGATGGTGCATTTGGCAGGGCTTTGGCTTGTGGATCTGTCTGTATCTGAACTTTGGGTTGTCCACTTGGCAGGGTTTGGGATTGGCGTTGTGGAACTGTTGGTACCTGTACTTGGACCTGGGACCAGGGTTGTCCAGCTGGCTGAGCCATAGATGTAGGCTGAACAGTTTTTGGCTGAGTCTGGCTTGGAGTTTGATGCATTGGCTGGGACTGGCTAGGCCTGGGTTGTGGTGTGGGCTGTGTCTGGTCTTTGGGTTTAACAGTTGGCTGGGGTACAGATATGGGCTGTACAGTTGACTGTGCTGTGGCTTTGGGTTGAATAGTCGTCTGAATCTGGGTTGTGGGTCGGGGAGTTACTTGGACCTGCGGTTGGGGATGCGGCTTTTGGAACTGAGGTGTAGCCTGCAGCTGCTGTGGTGGGGTCTGTGTCTGTTGCTGAGGCTGAAAAGGAGCCTGCTGCAGAGGTTGAGGCCGGTGGATGGGTGCAGTATGATGTGGCTGCTGGTAAGATGGATGGCTCAGGGGTTCAGACTGAGCGTGAGACTGAGCTTGGCAATCAGGTTGCGCCGGTGAATACCAAGGCTGGACGGGGGGTTGGGGCTGGAACTGAGAGTGGAGTTGGGCTGGTGGCTGAGGTTGTATCCATGGTTCCTGCTGAATGTGCTGAATTTGTTGCACCTGCATTTGACTCAGATTGTATGCTCTTGTTAGTGGCTGTTGCTGTCGCACAGGTCTCTGGGGAATCGTCTGACCTTGGGTTTGAGCCCATGGCTGTATTTGTGGTTGTGGCTGAGACTGTGGAGGGAATTGTGCTGTATAAGGAGGATAGCCAAGGTTTCCCTGCTGGGGCCCTCGTTGAGGCTGGACCGGGGTCCATTGCTGTGGTGGTGTCTGAGTTGGTGCTGTGGGCTGAGCCATCTTCTGCTGGAAGGTTTGGGGAAGAGGATGCCTCTGCTGTGGATAAGCCTGGATCTGTTGCTCTGGTCTTGGGGCCCACTGCTGTTGTGGAGGCTGACTTTGGGGATATCCTGTGGGGTAAAGAAGAGGCTGTACTGGGGATTGTGTAAGAGGGGGAGGAGGCACTGGGGAATGTGTCTGCATCGGAGATGGTACTCTGATTGGGGCCCAAGCCTGTGGAGAACTCTGGCCCATGCGGACCTGCTGTTGAGGGACCTGAGGATGCATTTGAGGTGCATCAGTTTCCTGCTGGGTCAATGTTTGTATGTGGGATTGTGTATGAACCATGGGAGTTTGCATGGCAAGTTGAGTGTGAGATGGAGGCTGCTGAACATGGTGGCCGTGGGCTGATGTCTGGGTCTGCATGAGGGCCTGGGGTGGCAGCGGGGAGGGAGGCCTTACTGGAGCCCATGACTGATGTTGACTACGCATCTGGATGTGAGATGACACTGGACCCTGAATCTGGCAATGAAGTTGACCCTGAATGGGGGAAGTTGGCTTGATTTGAGCCTGGACATTAGCATAGCCGTGGATTGGAGCTAGCAGCTGTCCTGGGAGAGGGATTGAGGGTTGAGGACTGCCTGGAGACCATGAATGAGACTGAAGTTGACTCTGGGCCTGAATCTCCATCTGGCTGGGCGAGGGAGTCTGCATGGGGCTCCGTGGTGGCTGTGGTTGACCTAGGCTCATCGGTGGCTGGACTCTAACCTCTTGTGGTTGACCTAGGCTCATCGGTGGCCGGACACTAACCTCTTGTGGTTGGCCTAGGCTCATCGGTGGCTGGACTTTAACCTCTTGTGTTTGACCTAGGCTCATCGGTGGCTGGACATCTTGCAGGCACAGTTGTTGAGGTTGCTCCTGGGTGGGGGCCGGGCTTGATGCTTTCACTTTGGCCTGGGCACCTAGCTGGGATTTAGTAGGAATATCAGCTTGTGGTTGGGTCTGTCCTCTCCTTGGCTGCTGTGGTCCTGGATCTTCTACCATAGTCTGTATTTTAGCAGTGGCAGCTGGCTGTGTTTGATCATCTTTCTTAGCCTGCTGTGGTAGTTTGTGTGGTTGGGATTGTTTTGCAGGCTGCTTCTGTTGTTGTGGCTGCCTTTGCTGCTGTTGTGTCTGTTGTTTTTCAGGTTTTGTCTGCTTTGCGGTCTTGGCTTGTAACTCTGGCTGGGCCTTCGGTGTTCCTTTGACTTGGGAATCCACCAGAACCGGAATCAGCGCTACGGCCCCGGGGTCTTTCTCTAGGCACACCTGGGCCGAGATAGCCAGTTGTGGTGAAGTAGAAGCCTGGGTTGAAGGTGAAACCTGAGCTGGAGTTGGAACATGGACCTGAGCTTGAGCCTGGGCAGAAAGAGGCACCTCGGTCGGAGCAGAAGGTTGGGATTTAATTGGAACATCCTTTGATTGGAGTACCTGGGCCATCAGGGCCTGGTCTGAAACTAAAGCTGCATCCTGTTCATCTGAATGTTTCTTCTGGAGCCATGGGCGGTTCTTCCTACCTTGAGCCTTCCTACTTTGGAGCTCTTTCTGACTTAGAGGCTGCTTCTGCTTCGCTGGCTGCCTGTGTGACGGTGTCTGGGCCTCTGGGAGCTCCTTGGCCCGAGCCCCCATGTGCTTGTGGGTCGGCATCTCTGGAGGTGGATGAACTGGAGGTTTCTGCTGGGGGGCATGTCGCTGCTCCAGCTGTTGTTGTTGTTGTTGTTGTTGTTGTTGTTGAAACTTTTGTTGTCTTTGCGGTTGCCGTTTGGGTTGTTGTTGCTGTTGTTGTTGTTGTTGTTCTCGTTGCTCGAGCTGCTGTTCCTGCATCAGGACCAGCTGTTCTTTATCTTGACATCTGAACTCTCTCTGTTGTTCCAGGTTCTGTTGAGCCCATGTTTGTTCCTGAGACTCGATCTGTCTCTCTTCAAGGTCCTGCATTGAATGCTGGGTGGAATCCTGAGATTGTGCAGACTCAGGTCGGGTCTGAGTCACGGCCTGAGCATAGGAATATGGCAACGGTGGAGAGCTCATCTTGACGTTGTCTTTGTATTCCTGGACCACTATTGTCGGGACCTGGTGCTGCTGTTGCTGTAGTACTCTGGGCATGACCCAGGGTTCAGGAGCCATCTGCTGGCTCGAGGAGAGAGTGTCAGAGAGCACCCTGGCTCTCTTCTGCACTGGCTCATCCTCACGGTTGACGATCTTTGGTCTAGGAAGCTGGTCGCCCTGATCCTCTGGAGGGCTCCGACTGCGGTCTCTCCTGGCTCCCAGGCTACTCAGCATACCCACCGCTTCCTAGAAGCCAACAAGTTTGGGTTTAGGATGAGGTGCTACAGGTGGTATTAAGGTTAAATAATGTAGACATTTAGCAGTATTCAAAGCGACTTACAAGGGAGCATGCAACCAAAAGTTGGAGTGATCTACTCTCTAAAACAACAACTGAATAGACTGGCTTCCAGAATCAGAAAGACAAGTTTAGTTATGAGTGCCAGATGGTTACATCAGAGATAATACACTCCACCAAATCATGAATAACTACGGTTCTCTAACTACGGGTCTCCATTAACAAGCCTCGTGACAAACGTGTGGATGTTGTACTTGCCTGGGACTGGGCCACGGCTGCACGCACGCGGTCCTGCATGGCGGACGCGTGGACGTACTGGATGGGAGAGTTCTTCTGACTCATCATGACCATCACCTGCAGGTCCTGCTCCTCGGTCACCACCTGGCCCTCCAGCTGAAGACCCCGGGAGATGAACACCTGCCAGGGTGACACCACGGGGATGAAGGTGACCACAACATGGGATGGAGATGTAGAGGTTGCCATGGCAGCCTTCTGAAGCTATCACCAGGTCCAAGCCCAACACATCATTCCATCTCATTCCAAAGATATTAAAAAAGAGGAATTCTCAAAAAATGTAATATTTTCCCTACCATCTGGTACTGTCCTAAGACTGTTACTAACTAGCGCTGTACGTTAATGATTTGTGCATGAATGGTATTGAGGTTGTGTATGCATGTTGTCGCTCTCAGCTTACACGCTGCGCACATTCGTGAAGGTGACTTTTCAAGCGAATAGTTTGTGTGTTTATTTTTATAGGTGAGAGTGTAAATGTCGAGCTAACGTCCACATCGGCTGGGAGCAGCCCGTGGTGTGATGGCGTTATGGTGTCTGGCGGTTCCCTGTCACCGTGAGAACACCCACGGCTGACTGATCTGTGGGACGGATCGCAAGGTTGTGTTGTGTTTTTAGAAGCCGGCGGGTGTTTGCTTTGATAAGTTCTGACTTTAGGAAAAAACATAGCATGTGGTTACGGTTGTGTTGGCAGCAAAACAAGAGGGTTTTATGATGTATTTTGGCAGGGTTCGATTATACCAATATTCTAATAAGCGAAATGTTGGCTCTGACACAGCCATGTATTATGTCGTTGGCAGCCTGAGATACGGCATTCAAAAATAAAACGGGCCTCTGAAGATGGTTGGTAAACAGTTTGCATGTGGAGAGAGTCGATTATGAAATGCCTTCAGCGGAAACCTTTTAATAGTCCTTGATTAATTGTTGTCTTAAGTAGGTTTGTTGTTTTCCCGGGGTTAGGGGCGTCAACAAAGTCTGCTGGAGTAGCCAAGCCACCGAACCTGCCTGCGCTCCTGTGGAGCATTTCATCTGCTCTCTAACGGCAACAAGAACCATCCTGGGAGTTCTAGAACTCAAACTAGTTCCAAGTGGAAGCAAACGCTGTCCACCATTATCATCATATAGCAGCAGCAGCAGCAGAGCCTACCCTGGCCCGGGGGTCCTGGGCCCGCTGGGGTCTCCTCTCCCCGGCCTTCAGGACCCGGTACAGGTCCCTGGCCTCCACCTCCCAGTGGAACAGCTCCGCCAGGCGCCCGTCCAGACCGCACACACTCTGCTGCAGCTCCAGGCACACCTGCTCAGTATCCGACAGCGTCTGCATCACCTGGGGAATGGCAGGGACTAGCATCAAGGACTAGCATCAAGGACTAGCATCAAGGACTAGCATCAGGGACTAGCATCAGGGACTAGCATCAGGGACTAGCATCAGGGACTAGCATCAGGGACTAGCATCAGGGACTAGCATCAGGGACTAGCATCAGGACTAGCATCAAGGACTAGCATCAGGGACTAGCATCAGGGACTAGCATCAGGGACTAGCATCAGGGACTAGCATCAGGGACTGTATGCGATAGTTTCAGTCTTGCTTGTCTTAATGGTAATCTAATCTGACCTAATCTAAAGGGGCTTTTCGATTGGACTTCCTACCTCAGGTACAGCCTGAGTCAGCTTCCGGCGCTGATCAGCGGAGAGTTCTAGAATGTCCTCCGTCTCCAGATCCACATCCTTCATCCTCCTCATCATAAACTGAAACACAAGAAGACAGCATCAGGGACAGGTCCCCACACTGTACCACACTCAGACTGGACAGAGTAGAGTGGACACAGAGTGCACCCGGGGGCCAGGTGGGTCTCACCTGGATTCTCTTGCGGTAGATCCGGAGCGGACCAGCACTGGTCTCTAGGGGCTCCTGCAGGATCAGCATGGCGTCTCGGATCAGAACCTGCAGGTCCAGAGGTCTGGCCGGCCCGGGCGCGTCAGAGTCCTCCTCCGCCTCCCAAACACAGGGTGGTGAGAACCGTGAGCTGCCATACTGTTGTCTCTTGTTTTACTACACGTCCTGTTTCAGTGTTCTTCATATTTTAACATCTTGTATTTCTCTTCCAGATTGCTTGTATGTGAACGCTTGCCCACCAATTAAAATAGTCTTCTTTAACTTATGATTCTGATTGCCCATTATAAAAGTTTAGCGGGAGGATAAAGAGCTGGAAACATATTAGGGGTGAGAATCTCAGTTTGATTTCAATTCTTGGGGTCACGATTAGATTTAAAATCATTATAATGTAAACACGCAAAGGCAACACCAAAGACCAAAAAAAAAAACATTTTGGGGAAATTGTGAATTAATTCACAATCTTCAGAATCGAAGATCAGAATCGAGATTTTTTACATGACGTTATTCTTTTGGTCACCCCTAAAGCTAATGCTCTGTTGGCAGTGTTGCGCAACATCAGCACAGATAAATACAGTTGAACCTTACAGTTGATTCTTCTCCTCAACTATCGTTTCACTGAAAACGAAAGTGTTTCAGTTGAGCTCTGGTGAGGCGAGATAATCTATCAACAATGTGGCTCATCTGGTTCGGTGACACGCGGGCCCACGCCTGGCCGGTCTTCACCCAGCAGGATTACAGAGACTCAGGGTGCAGCAGGGGTGTTGATATTAAGGGCGGCAGGGGCGGAGGACATACCCAACCATAGAATAGAACTCGGATATCTTTGTTATCAATCTCACACCCAGACACAAAAACAAGAGGGAAATATTAGGCCTGACCTGAGATGACACACACACTCACACACACACACACACACACACACACACACACACACACACACACACACACACACACAGCACACACACACACACACACACACACCACACACACACCAACCCTAACCCCCAGGTACGGTGGGTATGGGTCTGCAGGAAGTGGTCCCAGCGCCTGGGTGAGGGCTGGGAGGATCGTGGGCCAGGGTCCGGGTGGTCTGGTGGGTCACTCACCTCCAACAGAAGTCACCCACCTGGGTTTCAGGTGAGTCTGCCGGGAGCCCCCACTCAGCAGCACCCGCCTTCACATGACACCTGGAGCCCGCACGCAAACACACACACCACCCTCGCCGTGGGTGGGGATGAAGGGTGTGTGTGTGTGCTGTGTGCTGTGAGAGAGTGAGAGTGAGTGTGTGCAGATGAGTGGTGTGTGTGTGTTGTGTGTGTGTGTGTGTGTGTGTGTGTGGTGTGTGTGTGTGGTGTGTGGTGAGAGTGAGTGTGTGTGTGTGTGTGTGTGTGTGTGTGTGTGTGTGCGAGAGAGAGTGAGGAGTGAGTCGTGAATGAGAGTGATGTGAGTGATGGTGTGTATGAGAGGAGAGAGTGAGTGAGTAGGAGTGAGTGTGTGGTGGTGCTGGCCGTGTGAGCAGAGTGAGTGAGTGAGTCAGGTGAGTGTGAATGAGAGTGAGTTGATGTGAGTGAGTGAGTGATCGTGAGTGTGTGGTGTGTGTTGTGTGGAGATGATGTGATTGAGGCAGTTGTGAGTGTGAATGAGTGTTGAGTGAGTGAGGTGAGTGAGTGTAATGAGGAGTGAGTGATGTGAGTGGACCTGAGTGAGTGTGTGTGTGCGTGCGTGCGACCGACGTGTGTACTTTTCTGAAAACTCAAATCGCGCAGCACGCTCTCTCTCTCTCTCTCTCTCTCTCTCTCTCTCTCTCTCTCTCTCTCTCTCTCTCTCTCTCTCTCTCTCCCCTTCCCACTCCCTCCCTCCTACCTGTGTTGGCCGTGTGAGGCTGCACTGCTCCAGCCAGGCTGTCAGGGAGCTCAGCGTGTCGCTGTATGAGTCCCAGGCGGACAGCACTCTGGCCAGGGTGCTCTTCACCCCCGTCACCCCCTCCTGGAGCTCCTGCGCCTCCTCCTCCACCTCCTCCACCTGCTGCCTCACCTGCCCGTAGTCTGCAGCTGAGGAACATCAGGAGATACGAGATCATGACCGCCCAGGACAGACTCCCAGCTCCAGGCTAACTCCAGGCTAACTCCCCCAGGACAGACTCCCAGCTCCAGGCTAACTCCCCCAGGACAGACTCCCTACTCCAGGCTAACTCCCCCAGGACAGACTCCCAGCTCCAGGCTAACTCCCTACTCCAGGCTAACTCCCCCAGGACAGACTCCCAGCTCCAGGCTAACTCCCTACTCCAGGCTAACTCCCCCAGGACAGACTCCCTACTCCAGGCTAACTCCCCCAGGACAGACTCCCTACCTCCAGGCTAACTCCCCCAGGACAGACTCCCAGCTCCAGGCTAACTCCAGGCTAACTCCCCCAGGACAGACTCCCAGCTCCAGGCTACTTCCAGGCTAACTCCCCCAGGACAGACTCCCAGCTCCAGGCTAACTCCAGGCTAACTCCCCCAGGACAGACTCCCAGCTCCAGGCTAACTCCAGGCTAACTCCCCCAGGACAGACTCCCAGCTCCAGGCTAACTCCAGGCTAACTCACCCAGGGCAGACTTGCTGCTGTACTTCCCAGACACATGCTTGAGTTTCTGAAGCGCTGCGTCGAGCTGGGAGAGCAGCTGCTGTTTGGTCACCAGCTCCTGCTGGGAGGAAACATGCATGGAAGGCTCAGTTAGCAGCACAGCAGTCCAACACCAAGGGGAAGGCTGCAACATTAGCATCGTACCGCATCAGTCACGTTGCTAAACACAAGAAGTCTTTAAAGGACGGCGAAGTCGCTAAAGAAGCGTTTGTCGAGGCTGCAGAGGCTCTGCGAGGTGATGATATGGAGGCACCCCTTGTCTCGTGGAACATCTAGTTAGCATCTCGTAGAACACTTAGCCCACGTGTATCCAAACATAATGTATATCTCATTTGCAGAGCCGGCACATTGGTTCATGCGTGTTGGATGCGTGTGGACGGGGGGTCGACCTACATGCCATTCCTGTAGCAGAACACGCACAGACTCCTGGGAGACGTATGGCCTCTTCCAGGTCCTCAGCTTGGTTCTGATGCGAGCCAGCAGTTCCAGAACGATGTGTCTCTGCTCCTGGTACTCCAGCTTGATGCCATGGTACTTAGAGGTCACCCTCACACTGGTGAACCTAGACCACCAGTGAGAACCAGTTAGAACCACACAGAACCAGTAAGAAACACACAGAACCAGTTAGAACCACACAGAACCAGTAAGAAACACACAGAACCAGTTAGAACCACACAGAACCAGTAAGAAACAAACAGAACCATTAGAAACCAGTTAGAACCACACAGAACCATCAAGAACCACACATAACCAGTTAGAACAAGTTAGAACCACACAGAACCAGTTAGAACCATAGTTAGAGCCAGTTGGGACCACAGTTAGAGCCACAGTTACAGAACCATGGTTCTAGAAGTATAACTCCAGCCCCTCCCACCTCCTCTTCATCTCCTCCAGTTTGTCGGTCGGAACCAGAAGGTTCCCGCTCTCGTCCACGTTCTGGAACATCTGGAAGCTCCTCAGCTGCTGAGGCATCTCCTCCAGACAGGCCTACACACACACACACACACACACACACACACACACACATCACACACACACACACACACACACACACACACACACACACACACACACACACACACACACACACAACACACACACCACACAACACACACAACACACAACACACACACACACCACACACACACACACACACGCACAGCACACACACACACACACACACACACACACACACACAACACAACACACACACACACACACACAACACAACACACAGACACAGAACAGGCGTTTACCCTCCACACAGTATTAAACCGAGTTTGCGAAGTCATAATAGTCAGACAGAAAGGCACACAGACAGGGTGTCATATTAGTCAGACAGACAGACACAGACAGGGTGTCATAATAGTCAGACAGACAGGCACACAGACAGGGTGTCATAATAGTCAGACAGACAGGCACACAGACAGGGTGTCATAATAGTCAGACAGACAGGCACACAGACAGGGTGTCATAATAGACAGACAGGCACACAGACAGGGTGTCATAATAGTCAGACAGACAGGCACACAGACAGGGTGTCATAATAGTCAGACAGACAGGCACACAGACAGGGTGTCATAATAGACAGACAGACAGACAGACAGACCTTCTCGGCGAGGGCGTCCCAGGCCTCTCTGAGCGCCCGCTGCTCCTCGCTCACTTTCCCGCCGCGCCGCATCGCCGCGAGCAACGGCATGACGGGCCGACGGTGCTCGCTGAAGGATACCATGAACGTGTGGAACACCTGGACACACACACGCACGCACACACACGCCACCCGACTCCGGGAAGACCGCGCCCCGGCGCGACGGGGGCCGCTACCGGCCTCACACCGTCCCTGGGTTGAGCCTCGATCAGAAGGACTCAGGCCCCCACGCCGACACCGGGAAAACGATCTTCCGTACGCCACATGTCCCGCGCCCGACTGGGCGGGCGGGGATTCGGCGCTGGGCTTCTCCCTCTTCGCTCGCCGCTACTAGGGGAATCCTGGTTAGTTTCTTTTCCTCCGCTTACTGATATGCTTAAGTTCAGCGGGTTGTCTCGTCTGATCTGAGGTCGTATTCGAGAGTTGTTGTGTGGCTCTTTCGAGGCTCACAGAGTGTTGCCCCGTGGACCTTTGGGTTTGCTAAAAGCAAGGTGTCCTGCGACCGCACGAGACGCACCGCCCTGCACCCACCCACACCGCCGCACCCGCACCGCCACAGAGAACCAGCGACTCTGCCGTGTCGACGTACGGACAGCTTGACGGAGGCTGTTAGGCCATCCACCGGCTACCGCACCCGACAGGCAGGCATCTGAAGGCACCTGGGACGGGGGGCTCCTGGCCGACGTCGAGACGCGCACCCGCACCCCGCACGAGGCGGGGGGACGGGACGGCTCGCCGCCGGAGGAGACGGGGGGGGGAAGGGGGTGGCCGCGCACGACCTAGTGTCACCCGACTTCGCCCTGGCCTCACTGGGGACGTCTGAACTTAGGGGGACGAAGGCCTGCGGGAGGCCTGCGACACCCCAACCGCGGAAAGAAAGGGACCCGGAGGCCGCCTTTGGTTCCGATTGATTGCCAACGCGACTCTCAGACAGGCGTAGCCCCGGGAGGAACCCGGGGCCGCAAGGTGCGTTCGAAATGTCGATGATCAATGTGTCCTGCAATTCACATTAGTTCTCGCAGCTAGCTGCGTTCTTCATCGACGCACGAGCCGAGTGATCCACCGCTAAGAGTTGTATTTTTGTTTTTGTTTTTCGGGTTGGACGTCGTTCACAACAACTGGGTTTTGCCGAGGCCAAGCGAGGAGACAGGAGACAGGAGAGGAGAGAGGAGAGGAACAAGAGAGAGGGAGAGGAAGAGAGAGGAGAGAGGAGACAAGAGAGGAGAGGAGAGAGGAGGAGAGGAGGAGAGGAGAGAGGAGAGACAGAGAGAGAGGAGAGAGGAGGAGAGGAGAGATGGAGGAGAGAGGAGAGGAGGAGAGAGCAGAGGAGAGAGAGGAGAAGAGAGAGGGAGGAAGAGGAGAGACAAGGACGAGAGGAGACAGGAGACAGGAGACAGGAAGAGGAGGAGACAGGAGGACAGGAGGAGACAAAGAGAGAGGGAAGAGACAAGAGAGAGGAGAGAGGAGACAGGAGAGGGAGAGAATAAGAGAGAGGAGAGAGGAGAAGGACAAGAGAGAGGAGACAGGAGACAGGAGACAGAGAGAGGAGACAGGAGACAGGAGACAGGAGAGAGGAGACAGGAGAGACAAGAGAGAGGAGACAGGAGAGGGAGAGAGAGAGATAAGAGAGAGGAGAGAGGAGAGACAGAGAGAGAGGAGACAGGAGACAGGAGACAGGAGACATATGTCTGCTAGGTATCGACTGTGCGTCCTACATGGTATCTCTCGGCGTAGCTCTCTCCCTCCGTGGACTGCCAGCCCTCCAGCAGCTCCTCGTGGGCCTGCAGCAGCCAGCACGTCACTTCCTGTGCCTTCTGAGTGGGCGTGGCCTGACGCGGGAGGAAAACAAGCGTGTTCAGCACCAGACGTGTGCGGCTGATCAGCTGCTACAGAGCACATACGTGTGCACACAGAAACACGGCAGCGTGTGGCGACAAGCCAGGAGTCCGCATGTGCTGGATTAGAAGAAGACAACGGTCTGCACAAAATTGCTTGGAATCAAACATAAATACTTTAGTTTTTGCCATATTGAGAATAAATAATTAGATTTAATGAAATGTAATGGAATAAGTAATGCAGTTCCATGCTTGATGAAAGATGTTCTCTAATGGAGTTGTCTCTAACATGCTGTGTTTCGTTCCCACATACCTGTGCAGGATTATCGGGAAAAGGTTCCATTGGAGTACGAAAAAAGAAGCACCCCTAATCCCAGACTAAGACGCTGATCAACTGTCCCATTCCCAGCCGAGCGGTGTGTGCCCGGCGGGGGGGCGGCTCTTCCTCGCGAAGGACCAGACGAGAAGGAGCCAGCGGAGAACACGAGTCTCAAACGCTCCTGCGCGGGAATAACCCGACCTGCCGACTGCACCCTCGACTCCGCCGCGAAACCAAATCAGGCTGGACTGGTTGTGATTTCGCTCGCTCAGCCGAGGGCTCGACGGAAGGCCCCCGCGTGAGGGGGGTGGCTGGCGGCTGGAGAACGCGCCTTACGTTACGTCACCGCGACAACGAAACACAACACTCTCTGGCTCACGCTCGCCGGTGGTCTGGTTGGCTGTCTGACTCAGACTCACCCCGACGTCTGAGGAGTCTGTTAGAGGACATCGAACCTCAGCGGGTGAGGGCGGGTGAATGTATGATCGAGTGGCATGAGGTAAATAACAATTCAGTCATTCATCAGGCTGGTGACAGGCGGGCTGTTTCATGGCTTGCCAGAGGCTTTGACAGCACAAAGGACCCCGCCTGTTTTTAAACCGGTCGGGAGGCGTGCACCAGCCTATCCCTGCAGGGGTGCAGCTGGAACATTCGTAACCAGCTGGAGCTCTAACACACACAAGGCCTGGGAAGCTCCGTCACGCCTCTTGATGTCGCTCTAGAGAGACTCCAATCACGACGGACGTCAGCTGACGGAGGTTGTGGAGGGACTGAGATTGGGAGAGTTTCAGTGAGGTCACCATCCACCACACACACACACGCACACACACACACACACCCGTACTGAAGGAGAACACACACGCACACACACACACCACACACACACACACACACCCGTACTGAAGGAGACACACACGCACACACACACGCACACACACACCCGTACTGAAGGAGACACACGCACATGCACGCACGCACGCACGCACACACGACACACACGACACGCACAGACGAGATGCACGATGTTGTAATTTTCCTGCCACGTTAATAATGTACATCCATCTGTTTCCACCACTAATATTGCTGAGTGAAAGTAAAAGTAAGTTCAAACAATATACTGTCGAGTTCGGTTGATTGTACACTGACGACGGGACATGCGGTGAGCTTACTCCTTCTACTCCTTCTACTCCTTCTCATATGTCAGCACTTAAGTTTGTTCTCCTCTCTTTGCTTCTGTCCTTGTTTCTGCTTTCCTGTCTCCTCTCCTCTCCTCTCCTCTTCCCTCCTCTCCTCTCCTCTCCTCTCCTCTCCCTCTCTCTCTCTCTCTCTCTCTCTCCTCTATCCTCCTCTCTCTCTCTCCTCTCTCCTCCCTCTCCTCTCCTCTCCCTCTTCCTCTCTCTCCTCTCCTCTCTCCTCCTCTCCTCTATCCTCTCTCTCCTCTCCTCTCCTCCTCTCCTCTCCTCTCCTCTCCTCTATCCTCTTCTCCTCTCCTCTCCTCTTCTCTCCTTCACAGTATCTGACGCCTCCTAGGACCCCTTCTCCTATAAACCTTCCTCTTCACTACACTCCTGCTGTTTCTGCCTCACCACTGCGACAGGTAGGTCTGCCTGTCTGTGCCTCTCTGCCTGTCTGCCTGTCAGCCTGTCTGCCTGTCATCAGACCTGCATGCGCAACAACAACAATGACCCAGATGTGTGTGTGTGTGTGTGTGTGTGTGTGTGTGTGTGTGTGTGTGTGCGTGCGTGTGTGTGTGTGTGTGTGTGTGTGTGTGTGTGTGTGTGTGTGTGTGTGTGTGTGTGTGTGTGTGTGTGTGTGTGTGTGTGTGTGTGTGTGTGTGTGTGTGTGTGTGTGTGTGTGTGTGTGTGTGCGTGTGTGTGTGTGTGGTGGATGGTGACCTCACTGAAACTCTCCCAATCTCAGTCCCTCCACAACCTCCGTCAGCTGACGTCCGTCGTGATTGGAGTCTCTCTAGAGCGACATCAAGAGGCGTGACGGAGCTTCCCAGGCCTTGTGTGTGTTAGAGCTCCAGCTGGACATATGAGAAGGAGTAGAAGGAGTAGAAGGAGTAGAAAGGGCGGAAGGAGCAGGACTAGCAGGAGGAGCAGAAGGAGCAGAAGACTGCGGGGAGAAGCTCTTGAAGCTCACCTGCGCGTCTTCGTCCGGTATGGGCAGATCCCGGGAGTACTGGAGGAACTGCGACACATAGGTCATAATAGACTTCTCCTCCGGCTCACGCACGTCCACATCTGCACCGAGACCACCCCAACCACCATCATCATCAGCACCATCATCATCATCGTCGCCACAAACGGCATACAAAATATTGGAGCGGTCCACGGTACAGCGATCAACCAGCCCTCAGTTCGTGAGGCACCGATCACTGGGAGGCGTTGTGTGGACACCGCCAAACAAGTGAGGGTTTGATGCAAATTTAAGAGCCAAAGACAGAGCCCCCGTCACCAGACCTTCTGATCATCATCTGCCCTGTCCGAGGCACGCTGGGTATCACGCAGTCACAACGCTCTGGGAAATTCAGCTTTACCAACGTTGTCTGTTGGAAAGGCTTCAGTTAGAGCTTGAGTTGTAAACCACTCATCGAACCAGACGAATGTTTAGGGCCTCAACCTAGCTAGAGCCTCTTGCTCCAGGAGCAAAGGTAGACGGTGGAGATCGGGATTCGAACCCAGAGCCTTTGGGCTGAGAATCAAATATTAAGTCTGGTTAAGCTAGGTCAAGTTAGTTTAACTCAAGTCAAGTTAAGTTAAGGTCTAAGTCAGAGAGGAACCGTCACGCATGGCTGTCACAGTTCACGGTCACAGTTAGAGGCTTAACGTTAAGATTTAGAGGCTTATCATTAAGGGTTAGACGCTTGACATGAAGAGTTATCTCACCGCATGGCTCCAGCAGCCTTGGGATCCGCAGCTCTCTCTCAGCGATGCGGAACGCCTCCTCCAGGTTCTGCAGGTTGCTGCGGGTCTGGGCCCGGGAGAGGTCCACCAGGTCGGGCCTCAGGGAGTGCAGGACGGCCAGGAACACCACCCCACTCCTCCAGCTGGACTTAAAGTCTTTGACGTTCAAGGTACAGCCAGCCCTGCCAGAGAAAAGACACGGCGAGATCAAGGCGAGGACTACTGCTGCTTGGACGATCCATCCAGCAAGAGGGACCAGATCTATGCAGACCGTAAACCTGCATTCATTGTTGTTGGGTTTATTGGCAAAGCTTCAATCGGCATTGAGTTACTAACGAAACAAAATAAGAGGTTAAGTTTACAATTTTGACACTTTTGTCCAAAGTAACTCACAGGGATTGTTTTGGGAGCAGGTCAGGGTTTAACAGCGTTTTGACCAATGGACAGCAACGTAACTATGAACCTTCAAGCTCTTCGGCACCCTAAACCCGAACCCTAACCCCCTCATCCCCTCCTTGACTATCCTGCCCTGACGTTATACATACTTGTGGCACTGCTCGCGGACCCAGAGCAGGAGAGCCTTCTTGGCAGAGGTCTTGAAGCGGTTGTGGAGGGGGGAGGCCCTTCGTGTGGGCAGGGGGCTGCTCCTGGGCGAGGGGCTGCAGCGGAGGTCCAGGCTGGAGAAGCTGGAGAGGCTGGAGCGTGTGTCCAGGCTGGCCAGGGAGTCCATGGACGACTGGCGAGAGCTGAAGGACAAGCTGCTGGCCAGCTCCTCGATCTGCAGGAGGAGAACATGGAGAACGTGGAGAGGTAGTGGAGAACATGGAGAACATGGAGAACATGGAGAACAGTCAGACAGACAGACACAGACAGACAGACAGCCAAACAGACAGCGAACATGGTACTGTCAGACAGACAGCGTACATGGTACTGTCAGACAGACAGCGTACATGGTACTGTCAGACAGACAGACACAGACAGACAGACAGCCAAACAGACAGCGAACATGGTACTGTCAGACAGACAGCGTACATGGTACTGTCAGACAGACAGCGTACATGGTACTGTAGGATGATGGTCCAGATGAGGCCCAGGATGATGGAAGGTTTTCCATCCATGATGTCAGGAATGTTTATGTTGACCAGTTTGATCTGGGAGAGAACACACACACACACACAGACACACACATACACACACACACACACACACACACACACACACACACACACACACACACACACACACACACACACACACACACACACACACACACACACACACACACACACACACACACACACACACACACACACACACACACACACACACACACACACAGACACACACACACAGCACACACACACACACACACACACACACACACACACACACACAGGTCACACACACACACACACACACACACACACACACACACACACACACACAGGATCCTTACTGATTTGCTCTTCAGGAAGTTGAGGGCTGTCTCGATGTTGCTGCGCTGTTGGAAGATTCCTCTGCCTCTCTCACGACTCTGGACACAACAGTAGATTACAGTAGATTACAGTACAGTAGATTACAGTAGATTACAGTAGATTACAGTAGATTACAGTAGATTACAGTACAGTAGATTACAGTAGATTACAGTAGATTACAGTAGATTACAGTAGATTACAGTACAGTAGATTACAGTAGATTACAGTACAGTAGATTACGGTAGATTTACAGTAGTGTGTGTGTTGTGTGTGTATGTATGGTGTGTGTGTGTTGTGTGTGTGTTTGTGTGTTGTGTTGTGTGTGTGTGTGTGTGTGTGTGTGTGTGTGTGTGTGTGTGTGTGTGTGTGTGTGTGTGTCTGTGTGTGTATGTGTGTGTTTGTGTGTGTGTGTGTGTGTGTTCTCACCATCCTCTGGCCACTCATCACCTCCAGAAGGTCCAGCAGACGGGAGCCGTCACAGAAGTCTGAGAACAACTCTCTGACCACGCAGATAGACTTCCTCTGTTAGCGCGCACACACACACACACGCATACACACACACACACACACACATGCACAGACACACACACACACACACACACACACACACACACACACACACACACACACACACACACACAACACAACAACACAACACACAAACACACACACACACACACACACACACACACGACACACACACACACAACACACACACACACACACACACACACACACACACACACACACACACGCTACACACACACACGCATACACACACACACACACACACACACACACACACACACACACACGCACACACACACACACACACACAAATATAAACACAGTCAATATTAATAGACATGTCCAAATAAAGGCAACATACAGTTTAAACTACAGAGTATCTGTAGTCTCATGGTTCTACAATACATACATGGTGGTGGTGGTGCTTAGTTAGGTGTGGTTAAGTGTGGTAAGGTGGGGTTCGGTGTGACTCAACCTGCCAATATGGTGAATACAGTCTATACAGTCTGTTGTATTCTACTTTACAACTGTTATTCTACAAAGTACCGTATTTTTCGGACTATAAGGCGCACTTAAAATCCTGTAATTTTCTCAAAAATCGACAGTGCGCCTTATAATCCGGTGCGCCTTATGTATTAACCTCGAACCGATTTTATGTGGAACACGGCGCTCAAACATCTGTCAAGCCGCACCGCTTGATGGATTGTCGGCGCATTACGGCTACCGCGGAGTAATACTTGATGGATTGTCGGCGCATTACGGCTACCGCGGAGTAATACTTGATGGATTGTCGGCGCATTACGGCTACCGCGGCGTAATACTTGATGGATTGTCGGCGCATTACGGCTACCGCGGAGTAATACTTGATGGATTGTCGGCGCATTACGGCTACCGCGGCGTAATACTTGATGGATTGTCGGCGCATTACGGCTACCGCGGCGTAATACTTGATGGATTGTCGGCGCATTACGGCTACCGCGGAGTAATACTTGATGGATTGTCGGCGCATTACGGCTACCGCGGAGTAATACTTGATGGATTGTCGGCGCATTACGGCTACCGCGGAGTAATACTTGATGGATTGTCGGCGCATTACGGCTACCGCGGAGTAATACTTGATGGATTGTCGGCGCATTACGGCTACCGCGGAGTAATACTTGATGGATTGTCGGCGCATTACGGCTACCGCGGAGTAATACTAGCCTTGCGGAGTAATACGTACTGTGCTTCAACATACCGGTAATATTATGGTGTGTGTATAAGGACTGAAGATGAAGAATTTGATGGATTTGTGGATGAGGAATGAACTGAAAAAGTGAGTGTATTGTTTTGTATTTTATGTGTTACAACTGAACAATGTTGAGTTATTGTGAATGAGTTGAATAAAGTTCGATTTATCTGACTGTTTTGTGTTGCTTAATGCGCCTTATAATCCGGTGCGCCTTATGTATGAAAATAGACCCGTTCATTGACAGTGCGCCTTATAATCCGGTGCGCCTTATAGTCCGGAAAATACGGTATACTAATACCACTGATTGAGTAACGTCTGATGTTTGTTGCAACGCCAACATTACCTCTGTGGCCCGATCTTGTAGAATTGCTCTCTACAACATCCGCAAGATCCGGCCCTTCCTCACACGTGAAGCAGCGCAGATCCTGGTCCAAGCGCTCGTTATCACTCGTCTCGACTACTGCAACTCTCTCCTGGCTGGACTCCCCGCCTCAACAATCAAGCCCTTACAACGCATCCAGAACGCAGCAGCACGCCTCGTGTTCAACCTACCTAAATTCTCCCATGTAACCCCCCTCTTCCGCAACCTCCACTGGCTCCCGGTAATCGCTCGCATTCGATTCAAGACACTGGTACTGACTTTCATGGCTGTCAACGGAACCGCCCCTACCTACCTCCAAAAATTGTCCGACCCTACGCCCCAGCCCGAGCACTCCGCTCGGCAACTTCTGCCAAACGACTGGTACCGCCTTCACTAAAAACAGCCCAAACATCGCTCTTCCAAGTCCCAACTCTTCACGGTTCTGGCTCCGCAGTGGTGGAATGAGCTTCCCGGCTCATGTCAGAACAGTCCGAGTCGCTCGCCAGCTTCCGCAAGAGACTCAAGACCCACCTGTTCAGAGTTCACCTGGACTCTACATAACCCCCCTCCTTAACAAGAGACTCAAGACCCACCTGTTCAGAGTTCACCTGGACTCTACATAACCCCCCCCCCCCCCCCCTAGCACTAACCTGCGTGTTTATATGTCTTAACACTTATTAATGGCCACTTAGCATTGTTGTTCATTCTCAGATATTGTATCATGCTTAGAATTGCACGCCTGCCCAGCTACTTATGCAGGCAACTTGGCAATTATGAAACTCGTTCTATTTCGTCTCGTAAATAGGAATGCTCGAAAACAGCTCTATTCTTATCTTCAGGTACCACAGAGATATATTGCTGCCTCTCCTCAACAAATGTACTCTTTGTAAGTCGCTTTGGATAAAAGCGTCTGCCAAATGCCCTAAATGTAAAATGTAAATGAAATGAGTGCGGTAAACCAAGCATACATCGTGGAGTTGGACAAGTTCAGCATCTCACCTTAGCCAGCTGGGCATTGACCCAGTTGGTGAAGGTCCTCTTCTGGATCTGGACCTGTTCCACTGTGGACCAGAAACATGAGCACACATCAGGACACAGTGAACAGTGATCCTGACATTACATGTGAAGCTCTGCGGAGGGGGAAGACAAAACGTTTATGTCTTCATTGAGGATCAATCTGCTTCATATTTGAAACTTTCCGGTCCTGGTTGGGAACAGACAGTATGCAGACAAAAGACAGTGAACAACTATCTCATGAACGGCCACCAGCAGAATCCAGCAGCAGACTGTGGTTGTACTGGGCAGCTCCCAGTGTTCACCAGTAGCAGACTGTGGTTACACTGGGCAGCTCTCAGCAGAACCAGTAACAGATTGGTTCTACTGGGCAGCCCCCAGTAGAACCAGTAGCAGACTGTGGTTGTACTGGTCAGCTCCCAGTAGAACCAGTAGCAGACTGGTTGTACTGGGCATCTCACAGTAGAACCAGTAGCATACTGTGGTTGTACTGGGATGCTCCCAGTAGAACCAGTAGCAGACTGGTTGTACTGGGCATCTCCCAGTAGAACCAGTAGCATACTGTGGTTGTACTGGGCAGCTCCCAATAGAACCAGTAGCAGACTGGTTGTACTGGGCAGCTCCCAGTAGAACCAGTAGCAGACTGTGGTTGTACTGGGCAGCTCCCAATAGAACCAGTAGCAGACTGTGGTTGTACTGGGCAGCTCCCAGCAGAACCAGTAGCAGACTGTGGTTGTACTGGTCAGCTCACAGCAGACTGTGGTTGTACTGGGCGGCTCCCAGCATCCATCAGGAGAAGACTGTGGTTGTACTGGTCCAGTACTCACCATTACAAACCTCTACAAAGTCATTCAGTTCATCCACTGAGTGCAGCGTGGACGTCATGATCCAGTCTGGACTCTACTGCTCTGATACGACGCTGAAGGCAGCAGCTTTCAAACTGTTTCCTATCAAATCTATTTTTGTCAGTTGATCAATTAATACTTCTGGTTATTAGAAGTAATCGTCTGCATGTCTGTCTGTATGTCTGTGTGTCTGTGTGTCTGTGTGTCCAAATCTATGTCTGTCTGTCCAAATGTCCCTCTGTCTGCCTGACTATCTGCCTCTCTCTCTTCATGGTCGTCTGTCTGTCTGTCTGTCTGTCCCCTCTTTCTCTGGGCGAGGCGTTAGCTAGGCGTTAGAATACTACCGTCTTAGCTCATCAGCCCTGCTTCACTCCCCTCCCCCTCACAGAAACTCAACATGTGACCAATTTAGACCAATAAAGAGCCTTCAACTATGGCGGACAGAGGGGCTCTCTCCTAGAGGCCTCTGAAATAGAAACACCCGTCTTATCAGAAAGCAGCCCTGGGTAGAACAATTGGCAAACCAAGTAACGAGGACAGTGCCAATCGATTTGAGGGGTGGCGATTGGCTCCTAAGGAGGAAGTGTGCGAGGTGGCCAACATCGCGCCTCCACCAGTTATTTCAGGCAAGACGTAACCAAGCCGCTCTTTAAAAAGACTTCCATGTTAGCGAGCTAAACGCAGCCTGCTGGTTAAAACGAGGGCCAGTCGACTGACAACAAGCAGCATCCAGTCTGTCCCTCCCGTCCCACCCAGCCTTCACCCGCCGCTCTGTCAAACTTTATTCCCGTGACACTGAATGTGCGCACACAGGCTGCGTTCCAATAGTTCTGGAGCTGCGTTCCAATCGTTCTAGGCTTTCTCAATCTCCGGAAGTTCCTCGCCAAACTGCCATTGTTTCTACTGTACTGTTCCAGTCAAGTGGTGTGGTAGAGAAGCAGCTTCAGCCTGAGGATACATGCATCTCCTCCTCTCCTCCTGCTGGACCACTAGCTCCTCCTCTCCTCCTGCTGGACCACTAGCTCCTCCTCTCCTCCTGCTGGACCACTAGCTCCTCCTCTCCTCCTGCTGGACCACTAGCTCCTCCTCTCCTCCTGCTGGACCACTAGCTCCTCCTCTCCTCCTGCTGGACCACTAGCTCCTCCTCTCCTCCTGCTGGACCACTAGCTCCTCCTCTCCTCCTGCTGGACCACTAGCTCCTCCTCTCCTCCTGCTGGACCACTAGCTCCTCCTCTCCTCCTGCTGGACCACTAGCTCCTCCTCTCCTCCTGCTGGACCACTAGCTCCTCCTCTCCTTCTGCTGGACCACTAGCTCCTCCTCTCCTCCTGCTGGACCACTAGCTCCTCCTCTCCTCCTGCTGGACCACTAGCTCCTCCTCTCCTCCTGCTGGACCACTAGCTCCTCCTCTCCTCCTGCTGGACCACTAGCTCCTCCTCTCCTCCTGTGAGACCACTAAGTGGACGAGCAATATGAAGGGGGTTTTGGAATGCAGCCAGCATCTATGAAGATCATAGCTGATCCTGCAGGGCACAGCTCTACACACCTGACCAGGGGAACACGCCTGACCAGAAGAACACGCCTGACCAGGAGAACACGCCTGACCAGGAGAGCAGACCTGACCAGGTAAACACAGCTGACCAGGTAAACACACCTGACCAGATGAACACACCTGACCAGGTAAACACAGCTGACGAGGAGAACACACCTGACCAGATGAACACACCTGACGAGGAGAACACACCTGACCAGGTTAACACACCTGACCAGGAGAACAGAACTGACGAGGAGAACACTTCTGGCCAGGAGAACATTTCTGGCCAGGAGAACACACCTGACCAGGTAAACACACCTGACCAGGTGAACATACCTGACCAAGTGCATTCAAGCAGGTCTACCTTGGAACGTTGGGGTCTAAAGAGTCTAAAGTGGAAACTGAATCTGAGTTTAATGACGAGTTAGGCAGGGTTATGTTACGCTGCCTGTACTCTGGATCTTGTGTCCGTGAGCCCACAGTGTGAAACATGTCTGGACCTGGGTCATCGCTTGGGCTCTGCTTCCCAGACTCCTGCTGACACACCTGTTGGCAGCGGCACAGAAACACTCCTGCACCGTCGTTCAGAAACCTTGCACCACCACCACCACCACCACCACAGCAAAACACGCCGCCACCACCACCCACCCACCACCACCAACCACGGGAAGCTGCATCAGCTCACGACGGCCTCACAGCAGGGAAACCATGGGAAACCAATCAGGATTCCGCAACAACGACAGGGAGCAAGGTGTGCTGGAGGGTTCTAGTTGGGGGGTTGTCATGTCGTTCTCGTCGGGCGTGAAATGTAATGAGGTAATCAATTAATCAATCAATCAATCAATCAGACGGCCGCTCACCCATGGTGTGTAGAAGGCGGCGGACCACGGGTGGGTTGGAGGGAGGAGCGCAGAGGGGCTCAGCCACACTGCGACACGTCCACCACCGCCTCACCATAACAGTACCGGCGCTGGAATGTGAGCCGTACGCCGTTAGTTTGAGGTGAATACATGTGGTCCCACCGCACAGTGGGCCGTCCATAACCCCCGGAGCCAATCGGGCGGGGGCAGCGGTTTGAGGGGGGGGGGGCTAACTCTGACTTTGGCTCTGACTCCGCCTCCCGCCCCAATAAGAGTGGCTCGTGGGCATGCTACAACAAGAGCATTAATAAACCGCTTGACTCTCCTGGTCTGATATGCATGTTCAGAAAAGGTCTGTGTGTGTGTGTGTGTGTGTGTGTTGGAGATAATCTGAAGCCTGTTTTGCAGATCCAACCAGGATCCGACATGCCGGTGTCCCCCAGGGCGCACGTTCAGTCCGACGTTCTAGCTCGTCTCCACGGGGAACAGGCTCACTTCGTCCTCCCAAAACTCCAGACTGCGCCTCGGATTTGGAGTCCAGGTTGACCCAGAAGTCTCGGCGATAATAAGGTTGAGCTCGCCACATGTTTTGTGTTTATATCGGTGGTATTTATTCAGTTTGGGAAATAATCCACAATCTCTAGAAATCATGAGCAGCTCAACTCGGCTGTCCGGACTTGGAAGTGCCTCCCTGCTGCTGGGACCTGACTATGGTTCCCCCTGCTGGCTGGAGGAGCAAACTACAATTTGCGTTGCATAGGAGTCATGCCAGTCGTACCACAGATTCCCTGGGACTGTAAACACAGTTGTAAACACAAGATATTTATTTTGAGAGCAAGAATATGACTACATTTTGATTATATATCAAATCTTGTGCCAATAATGACTGAAAATGTGTTGTGGACTGAGCAACGATTATGACCTCTTGGGATGTAGATTTGTGATGTCACTTCCTGTGAGGTTGTGTGACTGTGTGACAGATGACCACACCCCCCTTGGGGATAAATAGAGTGTATCGCTTCATAGCTGGTAACCGCGGTAACCAAACAACAACAACAACAACAACAACGAAGGCCACGAACATGATCACATCCGATGCAACCGCACCTGAACCTGGCAGGAGGCGAGCATTCACATGGCAAAAATAGATCTGGAATCGGGATTCCAATGTCCCGCTCGCAACTCATGGTAGAAACGAAAATGCAGATCAGAGAACATAACAACAGTAACGACAATAATGACGTCAGAGCTGAAAGGTTAAAGGTTAGGTAGGCTACTGACCCTGCAGGAGGAGCTGCACGTTGTCGATGTCCAGGGGAATCGAACCCCTGTCCCCCTCTCCATCTCTGGGGGAGCGTTCCGTCGACATGCTACCTCAGTGGCGGGATCCAGACCGCATGGCCCCCCACGACCCGTCGCTATGGAGAGAACACAGAACATAGAACACTTTACCACCAGCTGGTCTTCAGGAGAGCAGAACGTGAGGACTTTAGCGCCTCCGCAGGGCGTGTCTCGCTTGCTCGGGAGACTCGGGTCTGTTCGGGCTGGGCTCCCGATCAGCTGATGATGACGCGGTGCGCTCTGGGGAGGAGCGCACCATAACAACAGGTCTCTCAATCAGAGGACGTTTGCAGCCTTTTTGGATGAAGCGAACGAAGTTTATGGGGATTTACAGAATAGATGCACACTGAGATCCGATGGATGAGCCGTGGGAGCTGCGCATTGAGCTCCCAGTATTGTTGGACAGCATCGATGTGATCCAAGTGCTGACTGCAGTGAACTCAGGGCAGCGATGTTCTCTACGACATGGCCTTCCTTCAGGATATGACTTCACATCTTAATCACCTGAATGTGCAGTTGCAGGGAAGAGGCCAAACTGTGTCCCATCTCAACGTGAACTAGCCTTGTTCAAAGAAGGAAACTACAGAGCCGACATTTGGTATAATAAGTAATAATAAACTTTGATTACCGGTATATGTGTTATTTCAGATGTCAGAACCAGATCAAGCCACGGTGGCTTCCCGGTCCAGAACCAGATCAAGCCACGGTGGCTTCCCGGTCCAGAACCAGATCAAGCCACGGTGGATTTGTGGCAACATAGACTTCGCTACAGGCCCAGGTCCAAACAGGACCTGAGACACGGAGACACACGGTGCTGAGTCGGTGGGAGAAGCGGCGGACCGCAGTCTGGATAATGAGGAACACTCTTTAATATAAACGCCCCCTCACATACCACAATTATTATCTTACATTATTATTATTCATATTATTTATACATTGAGCCCGATTAATGTTTGGTTTTAAAAGCTCCCCAGTTGTATGAAGTGACGTCATGGACAATATTGGTGCATTCGTTGATAGAGAACAGGTAGCAGATACATTCCATCATGTGTTTGCTTTGCCAAGTGGAGTTGACATGGAGATGGATCATTAGCAACATGACAGCTGAGAGACACATCTAGGGACAGGGACTCATGGAGACTACAGTACCAATGACACTTCATATCATCACTTTTCTTTGTTGCTCTTGTGGAAAACAGAATTTACTCAAATGATTTGTTCTTGGTTGCATCAAATTCAAATTGACTTCATGTCATTAAATGAGTCTAAATAAAAGACCTCAAGTTGGAAATACAGACCGGGCCGCCTTTATCTCTTCAGCCTTTCACCAAGGCCGAGGTCAGGGGTCTTGGGCTTAAAAAGGTTGATGACCACTGGGTTACAGTATCTTCTAGTGGAAGTGCACGGTCACAATGTGGCCCTCTGGTAGTGATGATAACATATTTGTGGCCCCTCTCTATCATCAGAGTTGCCCATCCCTGACTTAGTGCTGCTGACAGCCAGCGTTATTCTACTGAAGCAGTATTAAAGGCGTATGAGTTGGTACCGGAGGCTTATTGCCAATGTTTTAGATCCTGGTGTAAGTCTGATAAGCAGTCACATGTTGAGTTTGCTAGAGGTTACCAATTTCAAAGACCTGTCTGATCTCATGGTGTTGGAACAGTTTAAAAAATGTCATTCCACCTGAGGTTGCTCCTCATATTGCTGAGGAGTAAAAACTGCTTCGGAGGCGACCACTCTGACAGATTATGTGTTAGCCCGTTCAGGTACATTTGGAAAATATCCATTTTTAGATCACGCTAAAGCTACTAGTCACCCTGTTAAAACGTCTTGGTTTCTTGGAGTCTTCAAAAATGGATCGTGGCCCACGTTCAGTTGCTTTGGGTCAAGTGTGTAACTATTGCCATGAAAAGAGGCACTGGAAAGCTGACTGTCCACTTCTCAAGTTTAGAACGTGAGGACTTTAGCGTTAGAAGGCCTTCTGTGAGCAGAACATTCACCAGAACCTTTTGCCACCGCGTTTGCCTCCTGAGAGAACATAGAACTGTACCAGTAACTCAACTCAGAGAACTAATGAACTTAACTGGGAGCACGCTTTCGAAGAACACAACTTCATGATGATTTGGCTTTCACAGAACATGTAGAACCATGTAACCTTCAGACAGCAGATAATAACCAAACCTTCACAGAGCCTCACAGAGCCTCTCACAGTACCTTGCAGAACCTCACAGAACCTCACAGAACCCAAAAGAACCTTACAGTACCTCACAGAACCCAACAGAACCTTACAGTACCTCACGGTACCTAAATGAACCTTACAGAACCTCACAGTAGAGATACAGGTCATTAAGGAGCAGGTTGGGGTTTGAACCCAGAACCTTTCAACCCCCCTGACTACCACACTATCCTGCCACAGGAATATCACGTGTTGAATGGTGCATGAACCATTCCAAGTCAAGGTGGTGTATAGTACATGCAGTGTGTGTGAGTAGAGGCAAGAGCGGAGGAAGTAGTTCAGGAGGTAAGCACGGTTGTCTGGCAACAGGAAGGTTGCTGGTTCGATCCCCGGGTTCCTCCTAGCTAAGTGTGGAGGTGTCCCTGAGCAAGACACCACCTAACCCTACCTGCTCCTCCTAGCTAAGTGTGGAGGTGTCCCTGAGCAAGACACCACCTAACCCTACCTGCTCCTCCTAGCTAAGTGTGGAGGTGTCCCTGAGCAAGACACCACCTAACCCTACCTGCTCCTCCTAGCTAAGTGTGGAGGTGTCCCTGAGCAAGACACCACCTAACCCTACCTGCTCCTCCTAGCTAAGTGTGGAGGTGTCCCTGAGCAAGACACCACCTAACCCTACCTGCTCCTCCTAGCTAAGTGTGGAGGTGTCCCTGAGCAAGACACCACCTAACCCTACCTGCTCCTCCTAGCTAAGTGTGGAGGTGTCCCTGAGCAAGACACCACCTAACCCTACCTGCTCCTCCTAGCTAAGTGTGGAGGTGTCCCTGAGCAAGACACCACCTAACCCTACCTGCTCCTGACGTGTTGGTTGTTACCTTGCATGGTCGGTGTATGAATGGGTGAATGTGAGGCAATACTATAAAGCACAATATCAATACAATCCATTCTTATATTAGTCTGGGTCCCCAGTCAGTCCTGGTGGGTGTTGGCTGTCTTCTGTTCTTTGTCTTAGTTTCAGTTTGAAGTTTAGTTTATCTCTGTTATCTGAACCCGTTTCTTAATTAAATAATCATGAATTCAACCTTGGGGTTTAAAGATGGGAGTCCACACGTGACAACATGAGAAAGTGATTTATTTATTAGGAATAAGAAGAGAACATTCCATCCATATAATCAGTGGTGTTCATAAAGCCAAACATACAGAGACACAGCACAAGGTACAAAACATAACCCTCCATTCACCCTGTCACCTGTGTACTATGTCCCTGTCCCCATTCACCCTGTCACCTGTGTACTATGTCCCTGTCCCCATTCACCCTGTCACCTGTGTACTATGTCCCTGTCCCCATTCACCCTGTCACCTGTGTACTATGTCCTTGTCTCCATTCACCCTGAACGGAAGAGATTTGGCATCAAGTACATTCTTTCTCCTCCTCCTCCTCCTCCTCCTCCTCCTCCTCCTCTTCCTCTTCCTCTTCCTCCTCCTCTTCCTCTTCCTCTTCCTCCTCCTCTTCCTCCTCCTCCTCCTCCTCCTCCTCATCCCCCTCCTCATCCCCTCCTCCTCCTCCTCCTCCTCCTCCAGTGTTCACATTCTTCTGTATTCTGGCTTTAATGGAATCAAACTTCTTAATGAATTTGTCCTGTAAAGCCTTACGAGTGAAGCGTTTGATCTTGATCCAGCCATCGCTGTTTGGAATGATGGAGACACCCTTCACCTTGTCCAGTTCTCTGTGCCAGGCCAGAGTGTTTTTAGTGTAGAGTT
>PIJE02001545.1:0-5000 GCA_002895965.2 Coryphaenoides rupestris | reverse complement strand
CATTGTCTCTTTGTTGGTACAACCGGTTCCACATTCAGCCTGTCACCTGTTCCTTCTATTCACCCTGTCACCTGTTCCTTCTATTCAGCCTGTCACCTGTTCCTTCTATTCAGCCTGTCACCTGTTCCTTCTATTCACCTGTCACCTGTTCCTTCTATTCAGCCTGTCACCTGTTCCTTCTATTCAGCCTGTCACCTGTTCCTTCTATTCAGCCTGTCACCTGTTCCTTCTATTCACCTGTCACCTGTTCCTTCTATTCAGCCTGTCACCTGTTCCTTCTATTCAGCCTGTCACCTGTTCCTTCTATTCAGCCTGTCACCTGTTCCTTCTATTCACCTGTCACCTGTTCCTTCTATTCACCCTGTCACCTGTTCCTTCTATTCAGCCTGTTAGTTTTTAGCACTTTGAGTTTTTCTTAAATGTAAAGTGCAATACAAATACAATGTATTATTATTAGGGTGCCTTTGCAATGCAAAGCACACTATTACTCTCCTGCATACTTATCTTTTTTATTATTATTATTATTTTTTTTATTATTATTCTTCCGTACACATTTTCGGCGCGGAACTAGTCTCACAGCGTTGCCAGCACACACGCAAAAAATACATCAAAACGTGCGCCTTGACCGGGAATCGAGTGCTACTACTTTGTTTGTACATACCATTATTACTTTCCGAAATATTCAACATTTAACAGCATTTTTGCCCCATTGAAATGAATGGGGGTGAGTGTTCAAAATGTGTCCAAAACCACTCATATTCAACCTCTTCCCATTCATTCATACATTCAGGTAGAAACTCCATTCAAACATTAAAACGTTCAGGAAACTTGGATGAATTCACACATGATTTCACAATTTTCATAACATTCATACTTTTGACACAATTACAGTTCAGACTTAATTGATTTTTCAGCTCCTCAGACAGTTTAACATGGGTGTGTATTGCGCCGGGTTAGAGCGGGTGACGTCACGTTAGAGCGTGGAGCGGACGAAAAAAAAACAATAATCTATTTTTAAAACTGCCATCCCGCCCACAATATTAACTCCACATACGTAATCTATACATCAAAATGTACATACAGACTTATACTTTTGGATTTATGAGCCTAGAAGTAACATCATTGCAGAGCCCAAAGCCCGTATTTTCACGCAGTTTCAAGCTGTCACCCTGCTGATACAGACGGATTTCACCACTGATCACGCCATTTTAAAACTGCCATCCCGCCCACAATATTAACTCCACATACGTAATCTATACATCAAAATGTAGCTACACTCGTGACGGTCACATATATGTAACTATGGAAACAAAGGGACTTATACTTTTTGATTTATGAGCCTCGAAATGACAGGTGCCCCTACCCAATCAGCTCATCAAATTACATGACAAACAATGACTAAGCAGTTTTTGTCCCGCTTGTTTATGTGTGGACACACACGCACACACACACATCCCTCGTCGCGCCAATGGCGGTGACGCCATAGCCACGCACCCCTCATCGCGCACCAAATGGCGGGCTGGCGGTGACGCCAGTAGCGCACGCCCCCTATCGGCAACAACAAAGGGCGTGATGGGTAGTAGAGCCCGCCAACACAGAGCCCACATCGTTGTTTAGGGGGCGTTTTATGCTGTGTGTGTGTGTGTGTGTGTTTTGCCGAGTATTAGGCTATTGTAATTTATGTTGTGTTTTATGTTTGTGCCCAAAATGGGCCAATCAAAGTGGTGTCAAAATGGCGTCTGTGTTTGGCGTGAATGGCATGTGTGGTGTAATTATTTATAGACGCCCAAAAATGGCGCGCCAATCAAAAAATGGTGTCAATGGCGGTGAACGCCATAGCCACGGCCCCCTCTGTGCCCAATCAGAGCGGTGCACGCCCCTATCGCAAAGGGGGACCACACACACGTGTTGGCTATGGTGTGTGGTGGTTTTTCAGAGCCCGCATGCACGCCTCGTCTGCAGGGCGGACGCCATAGCCCGCTGTCGCGCCACCAGAGAAGGGGCTAGAATACCGCAAGCCACGCCCCCTTGTAGAGTTGGTCATTCATAAACAACAAATCTATTTTTTGTTCTGTATACTGTGTGGTGTGTGTGTGGTGTGTGTTTTTTGAGTACTAGGCCTTGATTTTATGTTGTGTTATGCTGTGTGTGTGCTTTGGTGTATGTAGACCCTAATTGTTGGATTTAAGAATCAAAGACCTAGTAATGCCTGCTAATACAAAAAGTACAATTTATATTTTTAGCGTTATTGCTCATGAAACATTACTTCAAAGTACATACGTGTGATCTCTGCCTCTCCTCTCCTGACACATCTGTTTGTGTGTGTGTGTGTTGTGTATGTGCTGTTTGCTTGTAGGCAGGCACCCTCAAAATGTTTCCCTGGAATTTTTTCTAGTTATTATTATTATTATGTAGGAGCGGTGGAAGCAGCCGGTAAACGGTGACATGCCAGCGAGGGGCTGAGTGTGTGTGGTGACGGCTGCTTCATAGCCGATCACACGATGGTCTCAACATCCTTGATCAAATACTTGCTGAAAGAATGTGGAGCACAGGAGGACAGAACCCGCTTGTTTTGTTCTGCAGAGACGGAACTCCATGGTCACCAACGTTCCCCTCGACATTCACCCATTCATACACCGGACATCGAAGGGTGGCAACCATGCAAGGTAACCAACACTTCAGGAGGCAGGTAGGGTAGGTGGTGTCTCGTCTTGCCAGACAATACCTCCACACTTAGCTAGGAGGAGGGGCAGGGTAGGGTTAAGGTGGTTGTCTTGCTCAAGGGCACCTCCACACTTAGCTTAGGAGAGCAGGTAGGGTTAGGTGGTGTCCTTGCTCAGGGACACCTCCACACTTAGCTAGAGAGGAGCAGGTAGGTTAGGTGGTGTCTTGCTCAGGGACCAACTAGCTAGGAGGGCGTTAGGGTTAGGTGGTGCCTTGCTCACGGGACCTCCACACTTAGCTAGGAGGAGATATAGGTGGTGCCTTGCTCAGGGACACCTCCCCACACTTAAGGCTTAGGAGGAGGCAGGTAGGTTAGGTGGTGTCTAGCTCAGGGACACCTCCACACTTAGCTAGGAGGAGCAGGTAGGGTTAGGTGGTGTCTTGCTCAGGGACACCTCCACACTTAGCTAGGAGGGGGAGGTAGGGTTAGGTGGTGTCTTGCTCAGGGACACCTCCACACTTAGCTAGGAGGGGGAGGAGCCCGGGGATCGAACCAGCAACCTTCCTGTTGCCAGACAACCCTCTTATACCTCCTGAGGTTCTGTCGCCCCGGAAAGTGTAATGTAAGGCGATGCATACGTTGGTTCTGCACGAAGAGTGACGTGGGGTCAGAGGTCACACTGTGAGCGACACACACAGGCCACAGAGAGCACACGCTTTCTCGTCAGCATTCCTAACACGGTCGGTCTGGGTGCCCTCGAGCAAGGCACCATCCAACACCCCCCCCCCCCCCCCCCCCCACCCCTAAATCTGGATTACAAGGTCGCCTCAGATACGAGTTTGGGTTCGCTGTGCGCTGTGTGTGTGTGTGTGTGTGTGTGTGTGTGTGTGTGTGTGTGTGTGTGTGTGTGTGTGTGTGTGTGTGTGTGTGTGTGTGTGTGTGTGTGTGTGTGTGTGTGTGTGTGTGTGTGCGTGTGTTGTGTGTGTGTGGTGACGGGGGGGGTGCCTGTCAGAGACCAAAATAGCCTTCAGGAGCAGCCACGTGGTCCTACGCAGCCGCTCAGAGGAGTATGAGGAGGAAGGAGGAGGAGAAGAAGGAGGAGAGAGGAGGAGGAAGTGGGGAGGAGGAGGAGGAGGAGGAGGAGGAAGAGCCTCGAGGCAAAAAGACAAACAACGGAGGAACTTGCTCTGCAAACTGTCGTCCTGTTAGGCGCGTCCCCCACGAGGAAGACGCTTCACACAACAAAGTGGCTCATAACTTAAATGACTCACCTTCAAACCAGTCCGGGTTGGGTGCTGGGTACTGGGTGCTGGGGAGCCTGCGGGCTGGGTGCTGGGTGCTGGGGAGCCTGCGGGCTGGGTGCTGGGTGCTGGGGAGCCTGCGGGTTGGGTGCTGGGTGCTGGGAGCCTCGGGCTGGGTGCTGGCGTGCTGGGGAGCCTTCCGGGCTGGGTGCTGGAGCCTCCGGGTTGGGTTTGCTGGGTGCTGGGGAGCCTGCATCGTTGGGTGCTGGGTGCTGGGTGCTGGGTGCTGGGGAGCCTGCAGGTTGTGGTGCTGGGTGCTGGGTGCTGGGTGCTGGGGGCCCTGCAGGTTGGGTGCTGGTGCTGGGGAGCCTGCCAGGCTGGGTGCTTGGGTGCTGGGGGAGCCCTCCCGGGCTGGGTGCTGGGTGCTGGGGAGCTGCGGGTTGGGTGCTGGGTGCTGGGGAGCCTCCGTGGAGCTGGGTTGCTGGGGTGCTGGGGAGCCTCCGGGCTGGGTGCTGGGTGCTGGGAGTCCTGCAGGCGTGTAATAACCAATTGTCGCGGTGCAGTGTTGTTAATGTGGAGTCCTTTGCACCCTGTGGGACACTTCCCAGATCTCCAAGACTGCCAGGCCAGCGGGGACAAAGGAGAGCCGCCAGCCAGTACCAGCCGCCATACCAAGGGTCCACAGAAAGGCCTTCGGGTGCGTGGTGGCCAGTGGCGGGCTAACAGCGGGCCCCACCCCCCGGTGGCCGGGGCAAGTATGTCCGCTATGTGTCCCTGCAGGCCCACCATAGGGCCCAATAAAAGGGACAGTTCACATAAGGTTGATCGTTCAGGTTACTTGTTGATTATTTATTGAATTTAAAAGGCGCAGATACTTTTTGGTAGAAGTAGCCTAAACATCCAGTTTGATTCAAATATATGTCGTTGGGTTGTCGTCTGTATTGTTTTGTTTTCAGGCATCCAAAATGAGAGGCGAAATTTAAATATACAACCATTGATGGATATTATTCACCATTCCCAGCACTTTCTGGAATTCATTCTTCACTTTCCTATCTGAGGAGAACTGAATGAAGAGTCATGAAAGGACAAATGTG
>PIJE02001544.1:88963-106463 GCA_002895965.2 Coryphaenoides rupestris | reverse complement strand
CAGCCAGTCAGCCAGCCAGCCAGTCAGCCAGTCAGCCAGTCAGCCAGTCAGCCCAGCTAGCCGTGCGCCACTGCCCTCCAATGCTTTACGACCTCTGCTGCGCGCGCGGCCTAATCAGCTGCTTTATGTAATGAGACATAATGAGCAAACAGCAGGTCAGGTGGGAGGAGGGAGGGAGGGAGGGAGGGGGAGGGGAGGGAGGGAGGGCAGTGGACCCGGACCCCCCCCCCCCAACACCCCTCCCATCTGCCCCTATGTTGCGTCACAACCCACCCTACCTACCTACCTACCTACCTACCTACCTACCCACCTACCTACCGAGGCCTTGGCCCATGCCTGGTGGGTGGGTGGGTGGCTGGCTGGCTGGCTGGCTGACTGACTGGCTGGCTGACTGGCCGGGTGGCTGGACTCTGCCTTGACTGTGCCGTGTAACAAACAGGTGATTCTGTGTTGCTGTGCTCACCGGCGGCTGGGCCCCCAGACAGCTGTGTTTGAACAGTCTGTCTGATAGCGTCTATCGGAGAGGAGGGGTTAGCATAGGCGGCTGGGGTGGTGGCTGAAGGTGGTGGTGGTGGTGGTGGTGGTGGTGGTGTTAAGCATGGGATGTGTTTTGCATGGGACATGATGAGACGGTGCGATCGATAGCGGGTCAAAAATAAAGGATTGCTTGAAACAGACCCCAGAGAGAGACAGACCCCAGACAGAGACAGACCCGGACCGCAGCTTGCAATAGTGACAGTTGTGTACAGTCTGCTCGGTTTGGGATCAATGCCTGTGTGTGTGTGTATATCGCCGTGTCAGCAGAACAGAGCAGTCAAAGTAAACAGAAGGCAGGGTGTGTGTGTGTGTGTGTGTGTGTGTGCGCGCGTGTGCGTGTGTGTTTGAGCAATGCCCCAAGTTGACTGTACTGTAGGTGTGCGTGTGTGTGTGTGTGTGCGTGTGTGTGTATGCATGCACGCTCTCATGTACGCACGTTTTTACCAACACTCAAACTCAAGAATCACAAGTACAATTCGGGGCGGCGGGGCGGGAGGGAGGGAGGGAGGGGGAGGCAGGGTACACAGTGACAAGAAAACACACACAAACGGAGGTTTTCACGCGTTCTGGGGCCCTCGCTGCAATGCAAGAGCCTATCTGGGCCGAGCGTGTATGACAGTGTGTGTATGATAAGGAGGTGCTGGCAGCGTGGATAAGAAATTAGGGCAACTTTGCACCCACACGTGTTGTTGCACCAATGATTCCTCATCATAACTTAACTATAAACCTGTTAACTATAAACTTAACTATAAACCTAAGATGTGCATAAAGGACATTAGAACGTCCAGACACGGTAACTAGATTGCAGAATTAATAAATGCATGTCGGTGTATCAGTAGTTTCCAATGCTTCAAGCACCACAACGCATACGCTGTCATTATACAACACTGCGAGCATCCACGCAGCTATGTAAAACTTGCAGGTATTTGGCAAACAACATAATTGCTTTAACGCTAAAAGCCGTTCCCCCCCCACACAACACACAGCGCACACTCTCTCTCTCACACGCACGCACACTCGCACACACACTCTCTCTCTCTCTCACACGCACGCACACTCTCACACAGACACACTCTCTCGCACGCACACACAGACACTCTCTCTCTCTCACACACGCACGCACACACGCAGACACGCACACAGCGACACACTCTCTCTCTCTCACGCACATACACACACACGCACACACTCTCTCGCACGCACACAGACACTCTCTCACACACGCACACACAGACACGCAGACACACGCAGAGACACTCTCTCTCTCTCTCACACACGCACATACACACACGCACACACACACAGAGACACACTATCTCTCTCTCTCACACACACACACACACACAGCCCAGCGGGACATGTCCTGATATGCAGCCGCTTTGGCGCAGACCTCCGCAGTGCCACGTTCTCTTGCAGGAGCATATGGTGTGTGTGTGTGTGTGTGTATGTGTGTGTCTGTGTGTGTGCGTGTGCGCGCGTGCGTGTGTGTGTCGTGCGTGTGTTTATTTTCTCCTCGTCGTCGCTTACTTTTGCACTGCAGCTCCACCATGGCGCGGTACCACGCGTCCTGCTCCGCCTCGCTCTCCGCCGCCACCGCGAAGCTCTCGGCGCGCGTGTACAGCACGATCATGTGCTTGTGCTTGGCGTCCGCGCGCTTGTTGATGTTGAAGCACGTCTCGAGCGCCACGGCCCGCTTCGGCACGGGCACGGGCAGGGGCGCGGGCGCGGGCGCCGTACCACCCGAACCCGCCGAACCCGAACCCGCACCCGTACCCGTACCCGAACCCGCTATGCCCGCCATGCCCGCCTTGCCGCGGAACTTCTTCTCGCTCTCGTAGTACTCGAGGCGGGCGGCGCCGCGCTCCGACGCCGCGCGCAGCACGAAGTAGCGCCGGTGCATCGACTTGTGCTTGCGGAGGTAGCCGCTCTTACGGACGTCCGCGCAGTTCGACGGCTGCTGCTGCTGCTGCTGCTGGGACTGCTGCTGGGATTGCTGGGACTGCTCACCCGTCGGGTTCTCCATGGTGGCGTTTTTGGATGAACGAAAAACGTATCGAGAAAATCAAATCAAGGAAAGCCGCGTCAGAATGAATGTGTCGCCGGGAGTTCAGAACAGACGCGCTCCGTCAAACGTCTCCCGCCCTCCCGTCAAAACCCGCTTGCCTGCATGCGTGCGTGCGTGCGTGCGGCGGCGGGAGAGAGAGAGAGGCTCGTCCGCCAGCTCCGCATCCACGACGTACACACGAGCGAGTAGTAGTAGTAGTCGGAGTAGGAGTAGGAGTAGTAGTAGTAGTAGTGGTGGCTAGCGTTCGTTTTCTCTCTCTCTCTGTCTATCTATGTCTCTCTCTCTCTCTCTCTCTCTCCTCTTCGGACATGCCGTCGCCGTGGTCCCGCGAGTTTTTGAGAGCCGCACGCGGGCGAGCACATGCGGGCGCCGTCGTAGTCGGACCCCGTCGGACCTCGAACCGCCTCCTCCTCCTCCTCCTCCTCCTCCCCTGCTGCTGCTGCTGCTCTACAACTATTTCGAAACGCCGGGGTCGAGAGAGAGAGAGAGAGAGAGACACACACACACACAGAGACACAGAGAGAGAGAGAGAGAGAGTAGTTTAATCCCGTTTACCCGACATCATCACACACACACTCACTCACTCACTCACTCACACACAGACTCACTCACTCACTCACACACAGACACCACACACACACCAAACCCCCGCCCCTGACCACCTCCCCCTCTGCCCCTGCCCCCCTCCCGCCCCCGCTGCTGGCACCGCCCCCTCTGCGCCCCAGAGAAGAGAGAGAGAAGAGGGAGGGAGGAGGGGAGGGAGGGGCAGAAGCAGCAGGGGGTGTCGGAGGAGTGAACTTGAGGAGCTGTCGCCATTTCAAATGCCTCCAAAGTATTTCCACCACCATGTTTCTCAGAGAATTGGAGGCGGGGTGGGGGGGGGGAGTGGGTAGGGGCGTGGTTACATCCGTGCAACACCCCCCCCTCCCAGTACCCCCAACTCCACCTCCTTTCCTTGTCTGCGTTGACGCAAAGTGTGTGAGTGACTATGTGTGAACAATGCAGAGAGAGAGAGAGAGAGAGACAGGGGGAGAGAGAGAGGAGAGAGATGGGAAGGGGGGGATGTATGTGCCAACAGAAGTCACCTCAGGACCCTAACAGGGAGTGCCAACCAAATACATCAACAACCACGAAACAGAACCTCTAGGATGTGACCTGCGGGGTGGGGGGGGGGGGGGGGGTGCAAAGGTGTGTGAGAAGAAGAAAAAAGAAAACCCAACACACACACACACACACACACACACAAGGGGACACCGTACCCATGCTGCATACAGGCAGGCATACACACACACACACACACACACAATGGAAACACACACACACACACCACGCACACATAGAAACACATACACACACACACACACAGACAGAAACACACACACATTGCTGCTATCTGCGTCCATCTTCTGCTTACGTAGGCGACAACCAGCCCGTCTACAAACAACGTCAACCCTCATCCTCTGCCTGCCTTTTTAATTTCTTCCGCTTTTAGTTTGTAGTTTTTTTCCATCCCGGCTAAATTCTCCGTTTAGCCAAGCATCCCAAAAATGTGTGTGTGTTTGGAATCAAAAGGCCTTTTTGACGACTTTTGTCTCCAGGCAGGGTGAGAAATAAAGACTCCCTTTGTATTGTGTGTGTGTGTGTGGGGGGGGGGGGGGGCTTTGAGAGAGAGAGAGAGAGAGATAGACAAAAGCGGCCCGAACATCTCGTAGATGCAAGTTGCAACTGAAAAATGTCTCTCCATGCTGTGTGTGTGTGTGTGTGTGTGTGGTGTGGTGGGGTTGTGTGTGATAACGTCATGTTTTTCTATCTGTGTGGGGACCCATCCATTATCACCGCACTCTCAGGCTGCATGCGCGCGCTTCGAGGGCTACAAGACGAGATGCTAAGTGAATGTAAAAGCAATTTCATCGGAAAACGTAAACATAACTATAGGTGTGTGTGTGTGCGTGTGTGTGCGTGTGTGTGTGTGTGTGTGCTGTTCTTCGTGTAAATGCGACCAAAATGTTCCTCATTGTTGTTTTTTTTTGTTTCCTGGACGATCGGCCAAATTTTATTGTCGATTTATAATTTTATTTTCAAGACGAAGAAGATAAAAATAGAAGACATGAGAGATCCATGCAAGAAGGTCTTTGTAAAGACTTGTGTTCATAAACTCGGTTTTGCTTCTTTATCAACTTGTGGAGTATTTATTTATGTGTGTGTGTGTGTGTGTGTGTGTGTGTTTTGTTTTCCATAGCCTACACATAGGCCTAGTTAACAGCATACAGAACACAACGTTTACGCTGAAATGGAAATGTACTGTGACTGTGTGTGTGTGTGCGTGTGTCAAAAACACAGTGATCCACAGCCAACCCGTCATCATCATCATCATCATCATCATCACGTAATACATAAATGTGGTGGTTAAATATTTGCTTCACACATATTACCACGTCGAATATGTTCTCACAAAGGACAAATATTATAGGCCCTGGCCCTGCAGCGAACACACACACACACGTTTCTACAAAGGGGGGGCCGCAGTTCTATTTACCGACGGCAGGGGGCGTCCGTTGTCCGGCGTTCCCTCACCTTGTGCAGAAGGTTACTGGGGTAGCGTGTTGCATAACAAGGGTTAGCTTGCATTATTTTTTATTTTATTTTGTGACAAGAAAAGCAGCTCAGGTGTTTAGTGATTCGGGGATTACGCGTTTTCCTGACACTGGCAATTTTCCACGCATGCAACTGCAATGTCATTCGTTCTGAGAAGGAAATAAAAAATCTCAATGATCTCATGCGGACCAAATCTTGCTAAAGTATGAGAGTATGACGCGTGTGGTTCGGGGAAATTATTGCGCGGCGGCGGCGGCGTTATGTGCAACGCGTGCACATTTTGCACGGTTAACGTGATACCCGGGGTTCGTTTATATCAGTCAACGCGGGGATATTAAAAAATATGAGTGAAAATGTGCGACAGAATGAGCCCAGACACATCGTAACAGTCGGCTCACACCACACAACACTCCCACACACTCCCCACCCACAACCCACCACACCCCCCCCCCCCCACACACACACACAGCTCTGCACAGAGTGAAGTATGCGTCTCTTTCTTGCTGGCACAGGCGTTGATTGACAGCTTTCCACGGTAGCACCTCCACCACCTCCACCACCAGCACCACCACCTCCACCACAGTGAGTGAGTGTGTGTGTGTGTGTGTGTCTCTGAGTGAGTGAGTGAGTGCTGTGGTGTGTGTGTGTCTCTGTGTGAGTGAGTGAGTGTGTGGTGTCTCTGAGTGTGTGAGTGAGTGTGTGAGTGTGTGTGTGTGTGTGTGTGTGTGTGTGTGTGCTGCCGTCGCGGTAAACGGATTAAACTACTCTCTTCTCTCTCTGTGTCTGTTTGTTGTGTCCTTCTCGTTCATTACGCATCCCCCCCCCCCCCCCCCCCCCCCCCCCCCCCAGCATCCGGGGTCTTTCCAGGAGCAGAAGGGCATTTTTTTTAAAGAAAGACATCGTCCTCATTGTCAATTACAGTTCTCAGTGTATTTTCTCTTGACCATGCAGGTATAATTACAGCTCAGACTAATGCTTTAATGGGAGCCCAGGCAGAAGAGTAGAGGTTACCCTTCTGGACATGGGCTTACTCATTTTCCTCTCGACAACAGCTGCTGTCACAGAAGAGAACTACTCAGTTTTCCTCTCGACAACAGCTGCTGTCACAGAAGAGAACTGGGAACAAATGCTCAGTCCCCCGTGCTAACCTAGCAAATGTTTCCTCATTCCACCCATGTTAACCTAGCCATGCCCTGCCCACCCATTCAGCCTCACAGACAGTGGCCCAGACCCAGGCATGCACCCCACCTCACCCCACCTCCACCCACACACACACACACACACAACACACACACATACACACACACACACACACACACACACACACACAACACACACACACACACACCACAGACACACACCACACACACACACAACACACACACACACAACACACACACACACACACACACACACCCTACCATAACAACAGCTGTGTGGTTGGGGATCTGTGGCTGACCTCATGCTGGGCAGGTGGGCTGGGCTGCATTTAAAAAAACCAAAAAAACAGCCTCTGTTGTCATTCTAGTCGCCGGTCTGGGCTTAAAAACCAAAAAAACAGCCTCTGTTGTCATTCTAGTCGCCGGTCTCGTTTGTGCTTTGGCACTAGATTCAAGATTCAAGATTCAAGAAGTTTAATTGTCACATACACATGGACATACACAGGATATGCAGTGAAATGGAAAATTGCCGTTGTCCAGCGGAATGTGCAACAGAACAATACAAATACAATTGAAGATCAAAGAAAGAATGAAATATCCACACTATTTACAGTCTTTACAGCTGTGCCTTAAGGGTGATGGCGTGCTTTTATCATTTAGGTTAAATGAATAATAAATGGTATATGGATTTAACTTATATAGCACTTTTATCCAAAGCGCTTTCCAGTTGCCTCACATTCACCCATAGCAGTGCAAGGTAACAACCAACATGACGGGAGAGGTTAGGGTGAGGCGTCTCGCTCAGGGAAACCTCAGCATTTAACTAGGAGGCAGAGCCCGGGGATCAAACCAGCAACCTTCCGGTTGGCAGACAACCGCTCTTACCCCCTGAGCTACTGCCATAGATCCACCTCAGATGTGCAGACCGACATGACGCACCCAAGGCCCTGCCTCCCTCCCTCCCTCCCTCCCTCCTCACCTCTGTGACTAAACGTGGAAAATCATGGGAAAATCCCCAGAATTTGCCAGCAGCATGACTATGTGCATGTGTTTACCTATTGGAGCTGATCTCTTTAGATAACACCTGCATTCTGATTGTGTTAATCATGTGATGACTGAGTGTCGTGTGGTTTTATCGGCCTCATTCGCTTCCCAAACATCATATATTTATTCAGGACTACTACTTTATTCTGGTTACTCGGCAGAGAACCTTGAGTTAAAAAACATTTAATGATGTAAAATGATCTTTCCCTGTAGCATGCTCGCTGTGCACCAGCGCTAACTTTATTCAGTTTAATCCTGTTAGGAAGACTGTGCCTATGAGAGGGGTGGAGGTGCTACCGTGGAAAGCTGTCAATCAACGCCTGTGCCAGCAAGAAAGAGACGCATACTTCACTCTGTGCAGAGCTGTGTGTGTGTGTGGGGGGGGTGTGTGTGTGGGTGTGGGTGTGTGTGTGTGTGTGGGAGTGTGTGTGTGAGCCGACTGTTACGATGTGTCTGGGCTCATTCTGTCGCACATTTTCACTCATATTTTTTAATATCCCCGCGTTGACTGATATAAACGAACCCCGGGTATCACGTTAACCGTGCAAAATGTGCACGCGTTGCACATAACGCCGCCGCCGCCGCGCAATAATTTTCCCGAACCACACGCGTCATACTCTCATACTTTAGCAAGATTTGGTCCGCATGAGATCATTGAGATTTTTTATTTCCTTCTCAGAACGAATGACATTGCAGTTGCATGCGTGGAAAATTGCCAGTGTCGGGAAAAACGCGTAATCCCCGAATCACTAAACACCTGAGCTGCTTTTCTTGTCACAAAATAAAAAATAAAAAATAATGCAAGCTAACCCTTGTTACGCAACACGCTACCCCAGTAACCTTCTGCACAAGGTGAGGGAACGCCGGACAACGGACGCCCCCTGCCGTCGGTAAATAGAACTGCGGCCCCCCCTTTGTAGAAACGTGTGTGTGTGTGTTCGCTGCAGGGCCAGGGCCTATAATATTTGTCCTTTGTGAGAACATATTCGACGTGGTAATATGTGTGAAGCAAATATTTAACCACCACATTTATGTATTACGTGATGATGATGATGATGATGATGATGACGGGTTGGCTGTGGATCACTGTGTTTTTGACACACACACACAGTCACAGTACATTTCCATTTCAGCGTAAACGTTGTGTTCTGTATGCTGTTAACTAGGCCTTTATGTAGGCTATGGAAAAGAAAACAAAACACACACACACACACACATAAATAAATACTCCACAAGTTGATAAAGAAGCAAAACCGAGTTTATGAACACAAGTCTTTACAAAGACCTTCTTGCATGGATCTCTCATGTCTTCTATTTTTATCTTCTTCGTCTTGAAAATAAAATTATAAATCGACAATAAAATTTGGCCGATCGTCCAGGAAACAAAAAAAACAACAATGAGGAACATTTTGGTCCATTTACACGAAGAACAGCACACACACACACACACACGCACACACACGCACACACACACACCTATAGTTATGTTTACGTTTTCCGATGAAATTGCTTTTACATTCACTTAGCATCTCGTCTTGTAGCCCTCGAAGCGCGCGCATGCAGCCTGAGAGTGCGGTGATAATGGATGGGTCCCCACACAGATAGAAAAACATGACGTTTCACACACACACACACACACACACACACACACACACACACAGCATGGAGAGACATTTTTCAGTTGCAACTTGCATCTACGAGATGTTCGGGCCGCTTTTGTCTATCTCTCTCTCTCTCTCTCTCAAAGCCCCAGGTCTATAGTAGTAGTAGTAGTAAATTGTATAGTAGTGTTAGTCGTAGTAGTAGTAGTAGTAGTAGTAGTAGTAGTAGTAGTAGTAGTAGTAGTAGTAGTCGTAACTATAATAGTAACTATGATAATTAGTCTTTCTTCTTCCATTGACATGCTCTTTTCATGATGAGATAAAGAGCGAGTGCAATAACACACTCTCTCTCTCCCTCTCTCTCTCTTTCTCTCTCTCCGCACCACCATACCTCTATCTCTCTCTCTCTCTCTCTCTCTCTCTCGCTCTCTCTCTCTCTCTCTCTCCTCCCAGGGGAATGTGTACCCCAGCAGAGGGACATCGCGGAATCCTTTCATCTGATACTGGAGCCTCTCGCTCGCCCGCCGTCTCCCCGCCCCCCCCCACCCCCCCCCCCAAACCCCGCCCCTGACCACCTCCCCCTCTGCCCCTGCCCCCCTCCCGCCCCCGCTGCTGGCACCGCCCCCTCTGCGCCCCAGAGAAGAGAGAGAGAAGAGGGAGGGAGGAGGGGAGGGAGGGGCAGAAGCAGCAGGGGGTGTCGGAGGAGTGAACTTGAGGAGCTGTCGCCATTTCAAATGCCTCCAAAGTATTTCCACCACCATGTTTCTCAGAGAATTGGAGGCGGGGGGCGGGGGGGAGTGGGTAGGGGCGTGGTTACATCCGTGCAACACCCCCCCTCCCAGTACCCCCAACTCCACCTCCTTTCCTTGTCTGCGTTGACGCAAAGTGTGTGAGTGACTATGTGTGAACAATGCAGAGAGAGAGAGAGAGAGAGACAGGGGGAGAGAGAGAGAGAGATGGGAAGGGGGGGGGGGATGTATGTGCCAACAGAAGTCACCTCAGGACCCTACAGGGAGTGCCAACCAAATACATCAACAACCACGAAACAGAAACCTCTAGGATGTGAACCTGCGGGGTGGAGGGGGGGGTGCAAAGGTGTGTGAGAAGAAGAAAAAAGAAAAACCCAACACACACACACACACACACACACACAAGGGGACACCGTACCCATGCTACATACAGGCAGGCATACACACACACACACACAAACACACACACACACACACACGCACGCACACATAGAAACACATACACACACACACACACAGACAGAAACACACACACATTGCTGCTATCTGCGTCCATCTTCTGCTTACGTAGGCGACAACCAGCCCGTCTACAAACAACGTCAACCCTCATCCTCTGCCTGCCTTTTTAATTTCTTCCGCTTTTAGTTTGTAGTTTTTTTCCATCCCGGCTAAATTCTTCGTTTAGCCAAGCATCCCAAAAATGTGTGTGTGTTTGGAATCAAAAGGCCTTTTTGACGACTTTTGTCTCCAGGCAGGGTGAGAAATAAAGACTCCCTTTGTATTGTGTGTGTGTGTGTGGGGGGGGGGGGCCTCTCTTCCTAACGCCCCGTCCCTCTCAACCCCCACCCCCCCAACCCACCCAACCCCTTTCAGGTTTCGCCTGCTTCCCGCCGTCCGACGCGCAGCCCAAAGTCCCCCGGCCCATGTCTGTGAACCCGTTCACCACTCCACACCAAACCCCACCCTCCACACACACACACACCCTCCACACACCCTCCACCCCACAGGGGTGGGGGGACAAAGACATGAGAGGCGCCATGGCGTTCATAATGTACCGCGTCTGCTGCCAGCCAACCATCGCTTACGGCTACAGACAAGATGGATGGATGGACGGATGGGATGTTGTTGGGTGGGAATAGAGTCACACTCAACCTTATTAGGGCTCGAGCGTGTGTGTGTGTGTGTGTGTGTGTGTGTGTGTGTGTGTGTGTGTGAGTGTGTGTGTGCGTGCATGTGTGTGTACACACAGCACAGACAATTCCACTGCATAGGAAAGTACCAGTAGTAGTATCCTAACATATAATTTAATCTTATATAATGTCATGCTATGATCACAATGGAGTTATAGTAAGGCTTTGAAACGCCCCGTCCCGATCGTTATCTTCATGAAACGAGGGCAGTTGGTGCCGTTGGCTAGACGTACCGTTAGCTTCCTGATTGCTTCCTGATTCGTGGGGAAATGCATTGTGGGTAGGGAAGGCGGCGGAAGGCGGGAACACCGAGGTGGGCGAGGGGTCGAACACGCCGTAATCACCTTCAAACAAACAAACGAAAATAAACGACAAAATGATTGATATTGGACAGGTGATTGATTGATATTAGAATCCTAAACCAACATTGACTCGTGCACTTGTTGTGAGGTGTGCAATCACTTTACATTCTGGTCTCTTTGTGCCTTTTGACACTTCAACACGTTGAACGCAAACACGGAGGCATTCATCTTGTTCAAGAGTTCTGTTTGAGAACGTTCCTTCAAAGGGACACTTGGCGACTGACGCATGTGACGACTGTGAGGTCACTCAAGCCTCTCCAGTCTCCCTCCGAGCACTTTGGTGAACAACGAGGACATTCTGTTTCAACAAACCAAGTCAGGCGTCGTTCTTGAAAAAAACTAAACAACATTTAAAAAGAAAGAAAGAAAGAAAGAAAGCAGACTTTTCTCATGAATGGAAGCTCTTCTCGGAAACTGTGTGAGTTTTCACAAGGTTACGGTTGTGCTGTTGCTCCTGGATAAATGATTTGATTCCCCGAAAGTAGCGCACTAAAGTAGTCCACACTGTGCAATTTATTACAAAAATTAAAATAACAGGAAACGATTAAATGATTCCCATGCAAATTCCGTTTTGAGAGATCACTGTTGCATTGATGCCACCGGGTGTGAGTGTGAGTGTGATTAGCCATCGCAAGCCGTTTCACAATCGCCATGTGACTACCATCTAGTGACGTCACAAGTGGGCTTGTCCACCTAGATGTACGATTACGAGATCAGTTTTTAGTTTTGTCGGTACAGTCCACTGGGTAGGCTGGTAGACTGATCTAACCATCATCTCGGTGGACATTCCCACTTGTGATGTCACGAGACGGTAGTCACATGGCGATTGTGAAACGGCTTGCGATGGCTAATCACACTCACACCTGGTGGTGTTATATGTCCCCTTTAACTAAAGCAACACAGGTCTCTCCTCTCACCTGCCGAGGCGGAGGTGCTGAAGGGGTTACTGGGGGAGAGGGCAGTGGGGGGCTGCGGGGAGCCCGGGCTGCTGCTGGTGGTGCTGCTGGTGGCGGTGGTGGTGGTGCCAGCGGCGGCGCTGCTGTGGTGATTGTTGTGGGCGGAGGTGGACGAGGTGGTGGTGGTGGTGGCGTTGCTAGAACTGAACGGGTTGGGGAAATCTGAAACGCAAGGGGGTGGGCGTGGGGGAGAGGGCGGGGGTGAGGGTGGAGGTGTGTGTCAGCCAGGGTTTAAACCCGACACCCACCTCAGGGATGTCGGCAATCCAAGACTCACTTGTTGGGTGCATCTTATCTCCTATTAGCTATCTTGCTGTTACCGGCAAAGGGTTAACCTTGGGAATCAAGAGTGCTTGACACTTCAAATCTTACTGCAGCGCCCTGTCAGCGACATATTGCTGTCACACTCTCGTTGGACAAATGTACTTATTGTAATTTATCCAAAGTCGCTTTGGACAAAAGCAAGTGTCTGCTAAATGCCCTAAATGTAAATGTGAATGTAAAACGTAAACATCCGCAAAACGGTCCCTGTAGGGCGGCAGGTCGTCGCCATCGTTGTTTGTTAATCGTTATTTATGATAAGGACAGAGATGGAAGGCGTAGGTATTTGATATACTTACTTGCAAACGTTTGAGGCCCTGTGTCCACACCAGGAGAGCTGGGGGGGGGAACGAACAGAAGAAGCAGAAAGAAAGAAACAGAAAAAACACATCATAATTGTTGAGGTGACTTATTTGCGGTATTTTACTGTTGTTAGTACTGACACTGTGTTGTGTGGCTTGTACCTGGCAGGAGTGGAGCTGGACGAGAGCCTGTTGCCAAACAGGGCGTTGTACTGCGGCGGACCACTAGGTGGTGCTAAGTTCACACAAAACGAAAAACAAGAAAAAAAAACAGAAAAGTGAATCACAGCAGTGGACTTTGCTTTTTTTTCTTTCTCGAAAACCTCAACTGTGTTATCGGTCTGACAGATGGTGCGTATAGAAACGACGCGGTACTCGCAATAAAATACTGTATACATGTATATTATGCACATTAACTCAGTGGCAGTTAGTCTTGTAGTTATGATTATTATTGAGTAGTTATGGGGGATAAAAAACATAATAGTTGTGCATGGAGCCGCCTCGGTCTCCGGTGTTGGCAAAACGGACAGAAAACATAATGGTTGCAAGGTCTTTTTGGAACAAATAGATTGCGCAATGTTCAGCAAATCACAAAGGGGATAATTCACCCCCAGGAAGCCTTGGCATTCTCAACGAGGACATTATGCAACCAGGTTGAACTGACCGTGGCACACACACACACACACACACACACACACACGTGCACGCATGCATACACACACACACTCGGCCCACCCTCTCTCTCTCTCTCTCAAACTCCCATAACCTATTTCTTCTGCTCTGAGCAGACCAATAAACAATAAATCAATACATATTTACTCAGCTTGTATCCATAGGAGACACACACACACACACACACACACACACACTGCAGCCACAGAAGACATCCAAAAAATGTTGTACCAACTGGAGAGAGACACAACTTTTCTTCATTTGCTTACTCATACATTTGGAAATTGCATTCTTCCATTTGAATCCAATTAATCGGAACGATAAGTTAGCGTCACATGTGGGTTCGGATAAACAGTTATACACACCAGACTGTGACTGTGACTGATATGAATCACAGCAAATGACAACAGAGGTGTGCACCTGGATCGTCCAATCGGATTTCGGCAGGGGGAGGTGGGGGGCCTTAGCTAAAGCTATTTGCTATGGTGCTGGGACACCAAGACAAACAATTGTCCTCGTCACACATGCACATGACCTCTTACCGGTGGCGGGGCAGGGGGCGGGGCCAGCGGAGGGGGCGGGCTCGCCGAACGCGCTGTCCAGCTGCGACACGGCGGCGTACTTGTCCTGCGAGCGGTCACCACCGGAGGCGGGCGGGGCCGACAGCTGCTGCTGCTGGGGGAGCTGGGACGGGTGGTGCTGCTGCTGCTGAGTCAGGCTGTGACCGTGGCTGTGGGCGTGGCTTAGGGCGTGTCCATGGGCGTGGGCATGGGCGAGGGGTAGGCCGCCCTGGGACGCGGTGGGCGGCGGTGGGGCGTGGCCCAGCCCACCAAAGTCCACGCTGAGGGACTTGGGGAAGGCTCTGAAGGGCCCGCTGGTGGCCCCGGACCCGGGAACCATGCGGCCTGGATAAAAAAAAAATACATAAGAAGAGGAGGAAGATGACGATGATGACGGGTTTGAGGGGTGGAAGCCGTCAGACTCGTAGCGTTGCTGCTAACGAGAGATTCTCTCCTCAGACTGCTCAGACACACACCCCTCTGGTTGCCCCGGCAACCACCCCATCCACATTACACCCGTTGACTCTAATTTGCGTCATTTCTACGAACATAACTCCTAATCGACCTTTAGAAAAAATGCATGAAGACACACACATAAAGCCACGAGAGATAAAAGAGATGCTATCTCATGCTCATATCTTGCTGTGTGTGTGTGTGTGTGTGTGTGTGTGTGTGTGTGTGTTATTAGGTTAGCGTCGCCGCTAAGCGATGATCACATCACATGCTTTCATAATGGCCTCCACGTTAGCAGCCAATCCGAAGCAGGGGCAAAGCTACACAACAGCGCAGAGCAGGAGCAGGCAGGGGAACCACAACATCCCAGGAAGTAATCACATTATTTGGGGGGTGGGTGAGGGGGGGGGGGGGGGAGGAGGGGGAGGAGGGGCGGGAGGGGCGGGAGGCAGGGGAAACAGCGTAGCGTAGCATAGCATCGCATGGTTACAGTTCTAGTGGCTTGGGAGGTGGGGGGGGGGGGGGGGGGGACACAGAACAGCCACAGAGCATGCGATTAGGCAGCTAATAAGGATCGTCCTAAGCCCCCCCCCCCCACACACCCCTCCCTCACTCCCTCCCTCCCTAGTGAGAGGCTGGCTGGGTTTCGTGTGACCGGAAGAACTGGTTCAAAGTTGTTGTTCGGATGTCGCTCAAAATCTGCAAACCTACGCGCCTCGGCATGCTTCGACTTCGTCCGAACCCGAGGCACAATATTTATTCTCGTTTCACACGTTTTGGTGTACGCAGCTTGTGAAAGAGTCAAGCTAGCTCGGTTGCTATGCCTTCACCACTTTCTTTTAATGAATTGCTTTCCTGAAAAAAAACTATTCTCCAGTTACCGCAGAAGACCCCCCCCCCCTGTGCGGTGTGGAGATGGGTACATTACGAAGCAGAAAATGTGTGTGTTCGTGTCCGTGTGCCGCTTTGTACGATGGGAAAAAAAATACCCCCGCTGCCCTATATAGGACTCGTTTGGAGGGCTTTCGACACGCGGTGGTGTGAAATATCACTGGGCACTCGCAGGGAACCGGCGCACCGGGGCTAGCGACTAAAAATAGCGCCGGTGTAAACTCGTTCCCTCCTTTCTCCTCAAGAGGATTTGAGGTGTGTGTGTGTGCGTGTGCGTGTGCGTTCCTCTCCTTGACCCCTTCTCCCGGCCTCCTCCTCTTCCTCCTCCACCTCCTCCTCCTACTCCTCCTCCTCCACCACCTCCTCCACCTCCATAGCCCCAGTTGGTCGGCGAAGCGAAATTCAGATCAATGATCGTAAAAAAGCATGTGCAGTGTGCCAACCGACGAAGAAGACCTCAGCGATACTTTATGGATTTTTTGATAGTATTCTCTCATTTCACACACGCCTGGCGACTGTCGAAACCGGTGTCGAAATGTGCAGTGTGCCAACCGACCGACGACGATAACCTCAGCGATACTTTATCTGTATTTCTTTATATTTTTCTGGCGACTCACCGGCTCTTTGTTTCACACACACACGCCTGCCAACTAAACACCGCACTTACAAAGTCACGCGGCACTCAAGGCCCAACGTAACGTACAGCACATCTATAATGAATGCACTACAGCCGCGTATCGATTCAGCGCTAGCATCGTACACCAGGGGGCGCCCCGCCCAGCCTTACCTAAAGTGAAGTGGTTTTTGAAAGTGCTACTGGCTACGGAGATGGAGAGAAGAAGAAGAAGAAGGACAGAAAGGACGGATGGAACAAAGAAGGAGATCCGGTGAAAAGGCAGGAAGGAACGTGACGGGCAGAAGAACACATTACCAGAGTTATACAGTTTCAAGAAACGGATGGACGGATGGACGAAAATTTGGAATCAATACTCAAACATGCATTAAAGGTTTTCGATGTCCTCCGCCGTACGACGTTGACCTCTGACCTCCGACCTGGGAGGCGAGAGGGTAGTGGCGGGGAGGGTGTGTGTGTGTGTGCGCGGCCGTTTGAGTGACAGACCTGAGGGCCGTGGGAGCGCGGGGAAGGAGGGGCCGTGGCCTTGGCCGACCAGGGCAGACGACAGGGAGCCCGGCCGTTGCCTCTCGATCCCACACAGGGCCGGGTCTGCGTCACACGGAGAGGGAGAGAGAGAGAGAGGGAGGGTGAGAGAGAGAGAGAGAGAGAGAGAGAGAGAGGCAGAGAGAGAGAGACACAGAGAGAGCGAGAGAGAGAGACAGAGAGAGACACACGGTGATGTTAGAGGCTGCATTCCATTTGGCTCACTTTGTTCCCTCATTCCTTCCTTCTCGTTCCCTATGCCCTACATAGTGAACACGATATAGTACACCTGACCAAACCACTTAAATAGCAAAGTGCAGGGGGGAATTCGAACGCTAGTTATGTGCTGGAAATCCATCGGCGTGACGACATAGCGACCGGTGGCATAAGATAGCCGCAAGTGTTTGGACGCTTCCCCCTTGACAGCTAATGTGCATAAAGGTAAGATAAGATAAGATAGAACTTTGTTCATCCCGAAGGAAATTCTTGTGCCAGAGGTTGCTCAAAAATACCAACAACATAAGAATAAAAACAATAGAATGAGATTCCCATCATAGGATATAGCTTACAGGAAATCCACGTGCATCAGTTGTATACTTGTTTTGCAGTGCATTGTGGGTAGTGCGCTATATAGGGAAGCGGATTTGCGCAACACTCACATTTGGGACATCGCTACAGCAACACGGTGACACCCTAAATAGTTCACACAACATTTTTGCACAGAGGTGTCAGCGTTAAACAGGCCACAAACAGGTGCAGCTCATTCGCTTAACAGCGGGTGTGTGTGTGTGTGTGTGTGTGTGTGTGTGTGTGTGTGTGTTGGTTGTAATTAACGCCACGATAATTCCTTGGCTCATTACTGAACAGCAAGTTAGCAAGGCCG
>PIJE02001544.1:0-88265 GCA_002895965.2 Coryphaenoides rupestris | reverse complement strand
TAGAATTACAAGGGCGTCTCTTCTCTCAGTGCTGTCTCTCTCTCTCTCTCTCTCTCTCTCTCTCTCTCTATCTTTCTCTCTCTCTCACACACACACACACACACACACACACTCTCTTCCTCTCTCCATCAGTGTCCATCTGTCTGCTCTGCTGCGGTCCCAGACAGTCGGAGCCAGGAAAAACATTGTCATCTTGTTTTGTAAATTCATTTAAAGGTGCTGATATGTAACAATGACGCCAAGTGTTTAAAAAAGGGTACTGCTGTCCAGATTCACAACATCGGAGAGAGAGCTTGTCTCCGCACACGCGTGTTGCCAGGTTGAGGTCTGGCAACCCGGGGTGTCGAAAATGGGCAGAGGGGGCGTGTAGTGAACTCAGAGAGTGAATCACAACGACCAAAAACAAAATAGACGTTCTTTCTGACGCGGAAGGGACATTTCAAAGGAGAATATCCTGGCTGTAGCATTGTTGTAAGCGAAGCCAGTATTTAGACTTGGTATGGTCATTTTATGATTTAGTACATTTAGTACATATAGCACCTTTAAACGTCTCTGTCTCTCTCTCTGATGCTCTGACCGTATGTATTGATCTCCACCTGCACTCTCATATCAAACTGCTTATTCCTGGTACAGCAGCCCACCATCCATAATACATAACCCCTGACCTTACGACCACCCTTTGGTCTCTCCGCCACCCTCTCTGTTTCCCAGCATAGCGGCGCTGGGCCTGGCGTCGTGTTGTTGTGGGCTCGGCATGTACTCCACTGTATGCCCTTTGGGTGCGTCCGTGGGCATGTTAATGTATGCGCGTTAATGTGTAATGTGTAGCATCCATTACTCTGTGTGTGTGTTTGTGTGTGTGTGTGTGTGTGTGTGTGTGTGTGTAATGCTAAGTGCTACAGACTCACCACTAGGGTCCTGGCCGGTCTGCTGTTGGGGGGCATGCTGTGGGCGATGGTCTGGTTGGCGACGGGACCCCCGTGGGGGGTGGGCACGGAGGGGCCCTGGACCCCCGGGCTCCACGGACCCTCCAAGTCCCTCCGGCCCTTACTCTTGGAAAAATGCCTTAGAGAGGGAGAGAGAGAGGTGGAGAGACAGTGAGAGAGAGGGAGAGAGAGAGAGAGAGGGGGAGAGGGAGAGAGAGAAGGCGAGGGAGAGGGAGAGGGAGAGGGAGAGAGAGAGCGAAATGTAGAGAGTGAGGGAGAGAAAGAGAGAGAGAGGGAGAGAGAGAGCAAGAGAGAGGGAGAGAGAGAGAGAGAGTGAGCGAGAGAGAGACACTCTCCAAGTTACTGTATTTCGGTGAACTGCAACGTTAGGTTTTGCGCGAGGTCAGAACGGCACAGAGTACAAATCCAATTGACATTGACCTGGTGACCGTTAAGTGGATGAACCACATAATGGCGGCGCTATAATATGCAGCGCGTCTATACATTATGTCTGCGTGGATGTATGCCTCAGCGGGAGCGCTCCTCGATGCAGATGGGACGTCCGGAGGAAGCTAGCTGGCTCACTGCTTAATTGTCTGGCAGACACTTTCATCCAAGGCCACTTAAGACTGAATTCCGATACATGTCACTAAGGGTGCGGTAGGTACGATTTCAGAGCCATTAGTCGAGCGTAATTTGTTCGAAATAGCGTCGCATCCGTTAACTATTAGCCAGAGATTTGCTTTGAGAATGTTTGCCGTTTCTAGTGGACTTCGCCTGCCTCTGTACAGTAAGCATGAGCCTGTTCAGATTTGAGACCGCCCCCCCTCGCTCGTGTCTGAACCAATCACAGGAGGAGGTGGAGGAAACCGTGGCAGGGAACACGAATGCCTCTCCTCACCATTTCTTCTTCTCGTATTTGTCCTGGAGAAACTCCTTGAACTTGTGGGAGTCCCGGGTGTCAACGCAGCCGTCCGCCTTGGGGTCGAACAGGCAGAGCCATGTCCTCCTACCCACCTGGACCCCACACACACACACACACACACAGACACACATACACACACACATACACACACACATACACACACATACACACACACACACACACACGGGATCAATGTGTGGTGACATAATCAAATACACGCAGTCGAAAGACAAATGAACATACACCCACACACAGAAAAACACACACACGCACACATTGGGGTAGAGGAAGCACATACATACACACACACACACACACACACACAGGGTTAGTAATTCTGGATAGAAGTCGTGTCAAATACACATTAGCCAATGGTTAGATAAGTCACAGATTGACAGGTAAGCTAGTGGCTGCTAAAATACTGTTGTTGTTGATGATGATGATGACCATGATGAAGAGATAAACAACCTAAACACCTCTACATCTTGTCAGCCCTCAGCCCTGCACCGGTGGCTGACTCAGGCATAATAACTTAAGCAGCGGCGCGTTGAATGACTGAGTGGCCCGTGAATCACAACAGTTGTGTTGTACTGTGCATGAAGCCAGTGATTAAGTGTGATGCACACAGACACACACACACACACACACAAATGCCCACACACACAAACACACACACACAAACACACACAAGCACACATGCATACACACACAATCAATAGAAGCTAGAAGTGTCAGAAAATCTCTACATTAGAAACTGTTTATGACAACCATACCATAATAACATCATAGCATCGTTTATAAGATATTCATAATATATATAATGATAATATATAACACATTCAATGTATGTTGTGAGCTCTCCTTGCTTTGCACAGCATAAGTCCCGCCCAGAGCTGCCTGGAAGCATATACTTTAGCATATACATATACCGCCTGTCACTCACCTCGTTGCCATGGTTTTGCAGGAATTCCACTTCCTGTTGGGAGAAGGTTGTCATGGAGATAGACTTGACTCTATGGGGAGGGTTCAGGCCTCGCCTGAGAAGCAAAGATAATAGAGAAAATAGTTGTTGTTGTTGTTGTTGTTGTTGTTGTTGTTGTTTTTCCAAGATGTCGCCTAATTGAGAGGATATATGTTTTATTTATGAGTGCAAAACATTACAGATAAGTGGTAAAGGAAGAATGCAGGCATTTAATTAAACCCAAAAGAAGGAGAGAGGTGTGTGTGTGTCCAAACAGGGGGCTGTGAAAACGTCTAGTTTGTACACAAAATTACATTAAATAAAATAAAATAAAGTAAAATAAAATAAAATAAAAAAAAAATATAAATTTTTAATCTATAATCTATATATTCGTGTATACATAACATTTTCTAATAGATTGTTATTTGGTGAGTGAAATAAAATGCAGTCCAGTGTCCAGAACAGGCTATAGGCTACAAACTGTGCTGTAATCTTGCCTCAAAGTATTTAAATCCCCTGTGCTGGAGGTGGGCGGGGCCAACATGCACTATGGTTAGCACACACACACACACACACACACACACACTGTGGTGACACACACACACGCACACACACACACGCACACACACTCACTTGGACGTTACACAGGCGCTGTATGATCCGAGGAGGGAGGGGGCGGGGGGGGGGGGGGGGGGGGGGGGGCAGACAGACAGATAAACACACACGCACACACACGCCACACACACACGCACACGCACACACACACCGCGTTAATCTATCTTGTGCACGCAGTACTACAGCCCTGCAGCCCTTGGACTAAATGGCAAAATGTAATATGCGATATAGTGGATGTGGGTGGGTGGGTGGGTCCTGGGTTCTGGGTTCTGGTTGGAGGGGGGGGGGGGTGCATGCAAGGGGGGGGGGGGGTGTTTATTTATTTTGCATATTCCGTCTGTCGTAATACCCAATTCCAGTCAATCGCACCATGCATGCATGCAACAGTACAGAAAACGCACGTACGTACAGTGAGCTGCACTGTCCTGTCCTAATCATTGACATTATGATTTGTTGGGTTTTATGATGATATTTTAAATGGTGTGCACGGTGGGTGGGTGTGGGTGGGTGGGGTGGGGGTGTGGGTGTGGGTGTGGGTGGTACTCACAGCATGCCGGAGCAGGAGGTGCACACGAAGCAGCCCACCGTGATGTCCGTGTAAGTCACGCCGGGCTGGCCGCACTCGAAGCACTGTCGGTTGCCCCCCGCCGCCGCCTGGGCCAGCTCCCGGACCCGCCGGGCGCACACCTCCTGGCTGTCCCGGTGCTTGCGATTTGACATGATGATGATTATTATTATTATTATTATTATTATTATTATTATTGGTATTATAGGGGTCTCAGTCGACCACCGTCGATCGGGTCTGGTTTGGTTGGTTCTTCTGGTCCTGGTCTGGTTGGTTGGTTCTGGGTTCTGGTTGGTTGGTTGGTTCTGGTTGGTTCTGGTCCTGGTCTGGTTGGTTGGTTGGTTCTGGTTCTGGTCCTGGTCTGGTTGGTTGGTTGGTCTGGTTGGTTGGTTGTGCCTCCAGCCCCCGTCGACTCCTGCGTGTCCTATCCCGCGATCACGCCCGCATTATGGACGCGATTATGCGGCTTGCGTTGACGCCACACGCTCCCCGCTTCCCCGCTTCCCCGCTTCCCGCCACCCGCTTCCCGCGAACCCACGGCCAACAGTAACCGGCCTACATGGGGGAGATTAGGATCGGTTTTTTTTTCTCACTCCTCCTCCTCTTCCTCCTCCTCCTCCTCTTCCTCGACGTACTGTACGTACGCAGGCAGATCTCAGACTATCTCACGACCGCTGCCTGTCAGATCGTCCACCCCGCGGTGTGTCACGTATTTATTATTAAGGGTTGAATCTCTCATAGCCTCAGAAAATCCCTCCTCACTTGTTCGCCGTGCTCATGCTCAGCCCAGCCCAGGCCTGCACACACACACACACACACACACACACACACACACACACACACACACACACACACACACACACACACACACACACACACACACACACACACACACACACACACACACACACCCCCTTTTTGGCCACTGCCAACACTGTCACTGTCTTGGAATCCCAAACATTAAAGGAGGAGGACACACCAAGGCAGTAATGTTATATATATATATATTGGGGGGGACAACACCCCTCAACCTATATTCAAATATGTCATGCTATTGATATGAAAACATAACTATAAAACAAATGGTCTATGTTATTTAACCAACAGGCACTTTGCTGTTTACTAAATATACATTTCTGTGTTTTTGATTATGGTTGTACTTTATAACTGTCATTCCTAATCTTTGCCAATGAAACAGGTCCAAAAAGAGGAAGAAATAGACAAAAAACTGAACTATATAACATATAACAATATAATAATAGTATTGAATATACATAATACAATATACTATTAGCCATTATTGTAAAAAGTACCATATACCACCATATGTTGTATTATTTATGACATTCCAGAGGTTGAGAGATGCATTTGCTTGACGTTTCCAAAGTCTTCATTGATTATTTGTCATCGTTATTATGTAACCAACTAGGCAGGGTTTTTTAACCAACTATTTGAACTGTTTGCCCAGTTCCGATCTATCTTGCATCAACACAACATGTGGAAACAGTTAGTTACTCCTCCAGAGTTGCAGAAGGAAAAAAAAAAACCAGACAAGCCAAGCCCTGCAAACACCTTGCCGTGTAGTACCACCGGCCGGACAGCAGGGGGAGCCATTCCTGCAAGCACCGTGTCCTGTAGTAACACCGGCCAGCAGCAGGGGGGCGCCATTGTGTGCGTGTGTGTGTGCGTGTGCGTGTGCGTGCGTGATTACAAATAAACGTACAGACAGAGTATGGGTCTATTTTGTGGCAGGGGAGGAAACAGAGAGAGAGACAGAGAGGGGGGGGGGAAGTGAGAGAGAGAGAGAGAGAGAGAGAGAGAGAGAGAGAGAGAGAGAGAGAGAGAGAGAGAGACAGAGAGACAGAGAGAGAGAGAGAGATGGTCTGTGTAATTACAGTCAGAACAGAAAACCACAGGCCATAGCTACTGTTAAGCCTTCTCTTTGGGTATTCATTTGCTGTTGCTTAAGACTGTTTTGTAACCTGTGTGTGTGTGTGTGTGTGTGTGTGTGTGTGTGTGTGTGTGCGTGTGTTTATGTGTGTGTGTGTGTGATTACATATGTGTGTGTGTGTGTGTGTGTGTGTGTGTGTGTTTGTGTGGATGATTACATGCAAAAAACGTTGCCAAACAAGAATACACACCCCAAAAAAAACCCAGTGTGTGGTTAATAACGGGTTGGTCCTTTAGTACAGGATCACCCATGTCGGAGCCTCCACCTCAAAAGTCACTACATGAACACTAAAACCACTTCTTTTTTTTGTTCAAACAAATATAGCCTAACAACCCCAGTGTCCCCATTTAGACTGGTCTTTTAATTTTGATTTAATTTATTACATTTATTTTTTGCCATGACAGGCGAGATCTTAGATAGCTGACAGAAAGATATATATATATATATATATATATATTATTTTTATAATTATTGTGTTTTTGTATTATTTATTTTATTTTATAAATTTCTTAGGATTTTATTTTTATTTTATATTTTTTTGGAACCCACTTTTTGAAGTTGACTTACTTACCTGTATATATTTAGTTCTTTATAAGTATATTTATTTATTTATTTATGTATTTATTTATACATTTGATTGCAATATTGCCGCTTTGTGGACACATTTCTTTATTATAGGATATCTGCAATTGCACATTAGATTTGTTTTGTTTTTGTTTTTATTTACCCACTGGCTTTGGCAATGTAAATGTCCATTTCCCACGTCAATAAAGCTCTTTAAATTGACAAATTAAATTGAAACATGTCAACATGGTTACCATACACAACAACATTGTTTGAGTCACGGCGGGCAAGTAACGCGGAAATGGCCGAGAGACTACAGAAACCGAGAGAGAGAGAGAGAGAGAGAGAGAGGCGGAGCGAGAGAGAGAGAGAGCGAGAGAGAGAGAGAGAGACTACTGTCAAGACTGATACTGCGACTCCACCACCGCGGGGAGCTCCGGGTGGTCTCTTCTCTCTCGGTGTGTCTCATTCGAGGATGTGGATTGCGCTGCCGACGACTGACATTCAATGGAAACACTTTTGTGAAACTTTTTCCGCGAAACTTTTTCAGATTTAGAAACTTTAGAATTAGTTTTGTACAATTATCGACCGCAGCCAAGACCTGTCGCACCCCACCCCCGCTGAGAGAGCCTCCTGTGGGTGACTTGCAACGCAACATGAACGGTTTCTGATAATCAATAAGGACAATATTTATTACATTTGCTGAAATCCGAGCACCTCGAACAATGACAGTCAAACTGGACTTCGAGGAGTGCCTCAAAGACTCCCCTCGCTTCAGGTAAGGAGACATACAAAACGAAACACCCAGTGAGAATTATTTGACATTTTAAAATAATCTGAACTTTCATAGTCTATAGTCTACATGGCCATGTCATAATAATAATAATAATACTACAGTCCAAACAGTGGAAGAGCAGGGAGATCCTATTAAAGATGCTTGATTGAATGAGTGCTTGATTGAATCAGATCAAGATTGTCATGAGTGCTATTTTGGTGGCTCTGTACCATATTGTGGTGCGTTTGTGTCCTTCTCTGGAGTGCTGCTATCAGATACCTCTTATCTGGGCCACTGTCTGCTCCAGGGGTCTATCTCCAGGGCTCATGGCCTTGGTCTTGGTAGGGGGGTCACAGGTCACTCAATACTATGAGGTCATGCGTGGGGGGGGCCAAATGTGTATAAAAGTCTATAACATGCTATTTAAATGAGTAACCACGAGTCATGGATTTAATGTCCAAAATATTAATAAAGAATACATGTAAAGTCAAGTACAATAACCCAGACTCCATACACACACGCACACACACACACACACACACACCAGTCAAGTAGCAATTAGGTGTAGCCATGGTAACTTCCGGTAAGCTAAAATGAATGGTCTTTAATGGTACTTATATGGGTCAATGGTTGCTATATGGGGCTGTATTATAGCTAAAGGTCTCACCTAAGGCCTATAAAGTCAAAATATAACTCAAATCTTCCTCAAATGACACAAACTTTGCGTTTAGATGTGGTACCTTTTGAATATAACTAGGCTATATGAATGTCCTGTAACTAGTTGGTATGCGTAACCACCCCAGTCCCCCCAGTAGTGGGGTGTGAGGCTGGACTGGTTCTGGTAGGTATCGCCGTGCATATAAATCATCTGCTATGTAGGAGGCCTATGGCTGCTGAAACTCTTCGTGTGGTAGAGTAACCTGTAGTGTATGTAAGTATGCATTTATGCATGTTTTATGCGCTTTGCAAGTAACAAAAAAAGTACATGGATGATGAAAAGAAGGTTATTACAAGGTTGGGCATCAGGAGGTTATTACGAGGTTGGGCATTAAGAGGTTATTAAGCGGTTGGGCATGAGGAGGTTATTGGGCAGAGTTGGGTGTGTCAACCACAAGACGTTTCGTTGGACGTGTGTAAATCGCTGTCATGCTTCCATTGCATGCAAGGGTGACTTTTCTGTCTCAAGGAAATCCCTCTCCTTCTCTACCTGTCTGCCTGTCTGTCTGCCTGTCTGTCTGTCTGTTTTCCGTTCTTCTTGCTATTTTATCTTTTTTTGCCTACTTTTTTGCGTACTGTCGCCTGTCGTGTCACCATAGAAGTGTCACTGTTCAGAGTGCTATGAGGGTGATGTACATGTGACAATAAAAAAACACTTTTACTTTGCTTTGCTTGCTGTTTGTGCAGGGAGTGGGGGGGGGGGCAGGGTGCATTCGAGAGGGTTCGGAGACCGCGGTGGAAAGTTTTGAGTTCTTCCAGCTGAGCCGTGTGTGTGTGTGTGTGTGTGTGTGTGTGCAGTGGCGGCGGTGACGTATCATTTGAGGCGACGTAGCATGGAGCGAAGCAAAGGGCGAGAGACAGAGAGACGCACTGAGAGAGAGAGAGAGACAGAGAGAGAGAGAGAGAGAGCGAGGGAGGGAGAGGAATGTAGGGGATTAAAGAGAGCAAGACCAGGGTTATCAATCTTGAATACCTCATGTCCCGAGTAATCAATGATGAAGCATAAGAAAGACTAAAATAGCCCGAAAAAAGATCACTACACACACACGCACTCACACACACTCATGCTGCATATTACTGATAGAACACTTCCTCAGACATGGTCACTGTCAAACTGCCACCTCCTGTTGCTAGGTAACAGAAAGATTAGGTTAAGTTGAAGGCGGTTGTGTGTGTGTGTGGGGGGGCGGGGGGGGCGGGGGGGAGATAGACGTGATATAGTCTGATGTGATCAACACCAGACACCAGAGACAGGAAGTGTGCGTGTGTTTTGTTGTGTTGTGTGTGTGTGGGCTGTTGTGTTGTTGATGTGTGTGTGTTGTGTGTGTGCTGTGTTGTGTGGTGTGTGGAAGAGATACAGAGAAATGCACACACACACACACACACACACACACACACAGCACCACACACTCTTAACAAAATGATTCAGAGGAAAGTGAATAGGAAGTTGTCTTTCTGTTGAGGGCCTCTCTAAACGCCAACATCCTGAGTTCTCTGCTCTATACTTTGTGTGTGTGTGTGTGTGTGTGTGTGAGAGTGTGTGTAGCCCCCCCCCCCTCTGTCTTGTGTTAGCAGTCCTGTCAGGCAGGGTTACGAAGGCTCCCGCCTGAATGGGACCAGGCATCGAGTGACCTCAATACACACACACACACACACACGCACACACACATACACACATCCCGGCCTCTTCCCTGCACTGGAGACACCCCCGACACACAGTCACATAAACAGTTCTCTGTTCTTGTCCTGTGTCTTGTCTCTCTGTCTGTCTGTCTCTCTGTCTGTCTCTCTGTCTGTCTCTCTGTCTGTCTCTCTGTCTGTCTGTCTGTCTCTCTCACTCTGTTTCACCCTTTGTTTTTCTACCCTCTGGTTTACTTGGCTTCTACCTGACCACCTGTCTTTCTGCCTGTCTGTCTTTCTGCCTGCCTACCTGTTTGTCCATCCATCCATCTATCTACCTACTTGTGTGTGTGTATGTGCATGTGTGTGTGTGTGTGCGTGTGTGTGTGTGTGTGTGTGTGTGTGTGTGTGCATGTGTGTGGCAGAGGAAGCCACATGTTTGATCTGCTAAGGAGGACATAAGACAAGACAGAGTGGCGATGACTCATAAGACCACACACACACACACACACACACACACACACACACACCACACACACACACACACACACACACACACACACACACACACACAAACACTGTGTGGGGTTTGTGGGTGTGTGTGTGTGTGTGCATTAAGTTGGGATATGCACACTTTCATGACATTTACTTGAAAGAAGTATTTTATATTAAAATAATTATGGACATATAGGCAATGTGACTATAACTTAGTGTGTGTGTGTGTGTGCGTGCGTGCGTGTGTGTGTGTGTGTGTTTGTGATTTGCTGATTCCAGATCTGACATCGAAGTCGTTCAGGGAGATGTGAGTGAACTGGAGACACGTCTAGATAAGGTGAGCACACACACACACGCACACACACACACACACACACCACACACACACACACACACACACACACACACCACACACACACGGAGGCATGTAAGCAAGCACACATACACGCAAGCACACACCACACACACACGCAGATGAAGTGAGAGTTGTTGGCTGGTGTGAAGCTCTCACCTGGGGACCAGACGGAACTAACTTCACCCCCCTCTTCCTCATTCTGTGTATGTGCGTGGCGGTGTGGGATGGTTTCAGACTTTCCCTGTGGGGGCATACTGATTAGAAAACGAATAGTGATCGGGAATATGCCGACATGCATCCCGGCAACAGTCCACGTTCACAGATCATATCATATCGTATATACATTGAAGGTACTGTATATAGTCGTCATTTATGTCAACGTTTCGCAACACACTAAAACACGATCAGTTATCTTATCAGAAGAAGAGTTTGAACGGCAAACTCAATATCTTCAATCACCGCTCGAGACGAGTCTTGCGTAATCAAATGCAACATTTATTATAATATATGTTTCCCGCATATTGATGACCTTTCACTCCATTACACCCGGTTCTGGGGCGGTATATGTACGTTGTTGTCGTGTCGTTGTTTGTGGTTTATGATGTTGTTGTTGTTGTTGTTGTTGTTGTTGCTGTTGTTGTGCAGTTGATCAAGCAATGCCACAACATGCTGGAGGTGGGCAAGACCTACTGCCTGGCCAGCAAGAACTTTGTCAGCGGCCTGCGGGAGTTGGGCCGCCACTGCGCCAGCGAGAAACTGATGGGGGTGAGTGTGGAGCCCGGGGGAGCCCCTGGGGGACCTGGGGGACCTGTGGGACCTGGGGGACCTGGGGTACCTGGGGTACCTGGGGGACCTGGGGGACCCAGGGGGACCCAGGGGGGCTGGGGACTCACACTTTTGGGCCACGTGTGTGGATAAGTGAAAATCAATAAGTAATAAAGTAGAAGTAGAAGTAGTTAGCATAGTCTGTAGGCTTAGTAGCAACCTTTTTTTATTTTATTATTATTATTATTTATTATTATTATTATTATTAATATTATTATTATATTGTTATATTATAATAATATGCAAATTATCAGTGAGTAGCAACACCTTACAATGACATGGGAAACCATTGTCAGAACGTAGCCTCGACCGCCTAGTCGGCTCAAAGGTCCCAGGTTCGATCCCCAGTGTCTGCACCCCTCACTGTAGGCCCTAACTGTTGACCTAACTCCTTACCTGGTCCTAGTGAACCGTTCATGTGTATTACTCACAGTGAGTCACATGCTATTAAATCCATTACTTCCATTCGGGTTCAGTCTGTCTTGTTTTAAATGGACCTGTGCACAGCTTTATATGACTCTTTATATTTAGCATCGAAACACACACACACACACACACACACACACACACACACAGACACAACGTGACCGTCTCCCATGACGACCACGTCACGCTGTAGCTCACCTCAACGTGTCGCTTCTATGACAGGAGTGCATCGAGAAGTTCTCCAGCAAGCTCGAAGAGATCTTGGAGGCCCAGGGGGTGAGTCCGGCCCGGCCTTCTGTCCTTTGACTTGACCTCCTCCTCAAGTCCCGCTCCGAGCATTAGCCTCATCGTTAGCATGTCGCGTGTATATTGTTTCTCTGTATGTTCCTACCTTGCACATTTTTGCGTCTGTCGTTGGTACAAAATGACCCCCCCGTCCCCCCATCTCCCCCCCCACCCCCACACTCCAGGAAGTGATTAACTCGACGCAGGTTGCGGTCAAGATGAAACTGCAGAGCTTTGTGAAAGAGTAAGTGTCTCTTCCCGCCGTCAGCCATGATTGCGTTCAATTCTTTCTTTTTTATGTCTCACTTCTGTAACTCATCATTAGGTTGACCCACACACCGCACACTTTGGGCCGTGATAAACCCGCCATCACTTTTTTTTTGTGTTTGCATTCAGAAGAAAACGTTTACTGCACTTTTTTACTATACTTACTAGGTACCAGTACTAATTGTTTAGAGTTGTTTAGAATTTATTCAGAAGAATACGCAGGAGCGAATGGGGAGTAAGCGTTCCAATGTACTTGTTACATACGGCAATAAAGACATCTTGAATTTTGAATCGTTGCTCTTATCTCTTAGCTCCTCCTGCAACACACAAGATGACAGTTCATTTCTCGACTCTTGTAGTGTCCAACGTAAAACGAAAGTGCTGTGGCTATTTTTACAGGCGCTATTATCACCGCCGCGCCGCGTCTTTGTTATTGTGGAGAGACGGCAGCCCTCGGGTGTCCTGCCACACCTACCTTTTTGTGTTTTAGTTTGTTTTTTTGTGTTTCAAGGAAAGCAAAGCAAAATGGCAAGTGTGAGTCACAGCGCTCACCTGTTGCCCTGAGTGTCTTGTCAGCCCCGCCCCCTCCCCTGGCGATTCCTCCACTATCCTCCATTATCGAGTGACTTTATTATGGAGTGAATCAATAGGTCTTTATATTAGTCGGACCTACGTGCCTTTAATTAATGCCAGTGATTAGCCATTATAAGCCGTTTCACAATTGCCATGAGACTACCGTCTAGTGACATCACAAGTGGGAATGTCCACCTAGATGTATGATTACTAGATCAGTCTACCAGCCTACCCAGTGGACTGTACCGACAGTTAAACTGATCTGATCAAAAGTTTTATCTAAAATATTATTAATAATTTTTTTTCCCTTAAAGAGACGTGCGGCGGTTCAAGGAGGTGCGCAAGGAGTTTGAGCGCAGCAGCGAGAGCCTGGAGGGGGCGCTGGTGAAGAACGCCCAGGCGCCGCGCGGGAAGCCCCACGAGGTGGAGGAGGCCAGCAACGCGCTGCTCGCCGCGCGCAAGACCTTCCGCTCCGAGGCGCTCGACTACGTGCTGCAGGTGAGCGGCGGCGGCGGTGGTGGCGGCGGCGGCGAGCTAACGTGCAAAAATCCCCCGCCACGAGATATATACTGTATATTCCACTAGCGTATTCCCCAATTATGCATTGATGATTAGCGATAGCTTAAGCTATAGCTAAAGGTTGCTAGCTACCTTCTTAAACCAACCAATCGGTCACAAGGTATAGCTAAAGGTTGCTAGCTATCTTCTGAAGCAGCACGGCCATTTTTTTGTGTTTCAGATCAACGTTATTGAGGCGAAGAAGAAGACGGATATTCTCATGGTGGTAAGCGTCCACATTTTTAAAGAGTCCATTGGCATCTGGATCTCTTCACAAATTCTCATTTCCGTTAGCACTTGATAGCAAACTTTTGAACTTCAACACTGAAATGACGCAAAAATGTAGAATATGTTTTGCTCTCAACGAATGGTTATATTGATATACCGTACATATAATACAAACTAATATTTTATACCTTCTGCTTTGGGTTTTTCCTGTCAGATGTTGTCGCTGATCGAGGCTCAGGCGCAGTTTTTCCAATATGGCCACGAGTCTCTGTCCGAACTGGAGGACTTCCAACGTTCCCTCGGTGAAGAGGTGTGTAGCTACCCGGCAAACAGTACTATATCGGAGTAATGTGTTTATTTATAACCTGGATTTGTCGCACACTGGACCAACTTATCAGGGAAACACAAGGGGAAGTTAGATAACCAGATCAGATAAACAATGGCGAACGTGTTTACAGAAGACATAGTAATTTTGATATTTGACGCTGGGGCGTCTGATGCTCCCGCCGGAAAAGTCGTTATCTTCGCGTCCCGTTTCCGACTCTGCTGTCTCGGTCTGAAACTCAGCGTAACGTATGTGGTGGAGGTGATGGAGGGTGGTAGTTCAGCTGACCACGTCCACGTCCACCCGCCGTCCACCCGCGTCCAGCCACCCAATGTCTCCCGGTCCTTCCAGACACGGCACGACACGACACCACCACCTCGCCAGGGCGTCGGGTGGCGCTTCGCTCACGGGAGGGGAAGCGGGGGGTGGAGCAGTGACAATCGCAAGTTTGACATCGCAAGCGTTCACCCTGACAGGAAGCGAGTGACGGCATGCAGGAAACAGGAAGTGTAGGTTAGCCTGTGCATGTGTGCATGTGTGTGTGTGTGTGCGTGTGTGTGTGTGCACGAAGCATGTGTTGAGCATGAGGTGCACGTAGTTTGACAAAATGAGATGGGGGGTGGGGTGGGGGGGGGGGGGGGGGGGGTGTGGTGCACGTTGCATGGGTCCCATATTGGAGTAATTACTGTCAGGCCAGAGGGTTGTTCTTTCGTAATGTTTTCGTCGTGATGGATGCAATCTGCTGGTTCAACACACAGGAAATAAAGAGTCACTACCTTGTGCTGGTCACGACCGCTGGAACAGAAAAAATAGAGAGAGAGAGAGACGGAGACAGAGAACAACTTCCTAATTTATGTCGCCTGGGTAACGGGCCTTGGGACTGATAACCTATCAATTTCCACTGCACCCTGTGTGTGTGTGTGTGTGCATGCGTGTGTGTGTGTGTGCATGTGTGTGCATGTGTGTGGATGTGTGTGTGTGTCTTGATCTTGATCTCGCTCTCGCTCTCAGTCACTGTGTCTCTCTACCCCCCCGCCCCCCCCGCTGTGCTCTGTGGCATTGTGATGTTTCCTGTTTTCCCCGAGCCAGCCAGGTAGACAGGAACCAAAAGACAGACACAAAACAAAAGATCTGCAGGAAACAAAAGGCCCGACTGGCAGATAGGAGATAGAAATGTGTATTAATACAACGAGTTGATATCACACTGTGCCTCAAATCTACTCAACTCTGTCACGGTTGATGCTTTACCATTTCTTCCTTATTATTATTGTTGTTGTTGTTATTATATGTATGAACCTGAATATGTCTTGGCCAACAGCACAAACAGTTGGTGTTAAACTCGGCGCGGGAGAAGCGAGACATGGAGCAGAGACATGCGGCCATTAAGAAGGAGGTAAGCACAGCAGGCTTCCCACCGTGACCGCACACTGGGAGAACACACCCACGCCACATAAACAATATACATTATGCATACGACGAGCGCGAAACCCAGGCCCGTTTCCTCGCTATGGCCCCTTTGGGAAAAATTATCTTCCCGCGAAAAACAATATGTTTTTTTATTTGCACAGCGATATCACAGCTGTCTCAAAGGCAGTCAAGGTCTTTGTAGTAACGCCACCACGTAATGCGGAAGTTTAATGTCCCCACATAACCAGCCCAAGCCCTTTAATAGGCAATAGAAGGAACTGACATAAACTATTTGTAGATATATAGATATACAGTATATATCTCCATAACCAAATATGAGGGAGTGGGGGGGGGGAAACTCCTCACATTGTGGTGGCGACAATCAATTAACTTATATTTTAATATTTGTAGACCTATGTATTTAAATATTTTCAACTGAGCACAAACCCAATCATTTGAATTATATTTGCTCACCAGGGACTTGTTGTTGCAAACCCTGATCATAGCATCATATTTATATTTACATTTAGGGCATTTATTTATTCTGCCATCATGTACAACTCCAGAAAATACAAAAAAGCGATTCACAATCCAAACATAATCTCTATTTGTACTTTCCATGACAAAAGGAAAGGAGCAGGGAGAAGAAAGTCTTATCTATATAGTCTAATATATCGCAAATACTGTGCTGTGTGATGTGTTGTTGTCGTCGTCGTCGTCATCGTCGTGGTGTGTATCTTTATTATTCACCCACCCGGTGTCCGGTGGTCCCACAGGACATGTCCTACGACGACTCCATCATGGACTTCAACCCGGAGGCGGCGAACGGCATCGTGATGGAGGGCTACCTCTACAAGCGCGCCAGCAACGCCTTCAAGACCTGGAGCAGGTGCTGCTCACGCCCTGCTCGCCATGATGGAGTCTTCCCGCCATTAGCTTCCTCCAAATTAGCCTTTGACTACGATTTTCTTTTTAATGATTTTTTTTCTTTCACTTTTTACGTTGCTTCTTCTCAGCCAGAAGACTTGCGCTTGGTTGTTTATATATGAGAACACGGGTGTATCTCAAGACGATGATTATGCGCCTGAAGACCTTACGTAATTAGAATAATTTCTAAATTATAATAACTTGATGAGCTACACCGGTGACTTTTAGTGTAACTACTATGACACCAAAGGCCGATTAAGTCCGAGACCGCAGTTGCAATACCCTGTGTCCCACCTATAGGGGGTGCTGTCCATACAATTAGATTTTACGTTTTTGTCGCTCTTTAATGCTTTCAGTTTTTTTTCTTTTTCGTCGTAGTCACTGTTGCTTGTGTTTTATGGAATTAACCAACTTCTACATTTTCATTCTTCAATCTAGACGCTGGTTTTCAATTCAGAAAAACCAACTGGTGTACCAGAAGAAATTCAAGGTACGCGCCTTTAAAAGCGAGATTTTAATGGCAGCTGTGCACACCGCTCAGCCACCTGCATACTCACCTGTGATTCATTCTGTGTGTGTGTGTGTGTGTGTGTGTGTGTGTGTGTGTGTGTGTGTGTGTGTGCGTGTGTGTGCGTGCCCCAGGACCAGCCCACGGTGGTGGTGGAGGACCTACGTCTGTGCACGGTGAAGCCCAACGGGGACAACGAGAGGCGCTTCTGCTTCGAGGTGGTCTCGCCCTCCAAGTGAGTGTGTGTGTGTGTGTGTGTGTGTGTGTGTGTGTGTGTGTGGAGCACCTGGCCTATGAGTCACAGAGTCGCGTCTGCTTCCCAGGGTGCCTTTCAGGTTCTGTGAGTTACGATGACGTCATCGCGAATTGGTCAAAGGCTCGCCGAACCGGTCTGGGCCGATAAAATTGGCGTGCAGAATTGACTACTTAATGTGTGTACGTGTGTGTGTGTGTTTTACTCTGCACTTCCTTGGGTGTTTTTTGTTGCACATGCATGCATATGTGAATGAGTAAATACATCTGGATTGTATTAACTGCTATTGTGGTATGCGTGTGTGTGCATCTATTTGTGTTTGTGTGTGCGTGCCTGTGTGTGTGTGTGTGTGTGTGTGTGTGTATGCGCGTGCATATGCATATGTGTGTGTGTGTGTGTGTGCATGTCTGTGTGTATGTGCGTGTGTGTGTGTGTGTGTGTGTGTGTGCGTGCGTGCTTGCGTGCATACATGCATGTATGCATATGTGTGTCTGTGTATGTGCGTGCCTCTGCGCGTGTGTGCATGTCTCTATCTGTGTGTGTGTGTGTGTCTATGTGTGTGTGTGTGTGTGTGTCTGTGTGTATGTGTCTATGTGTGTGTGTCTATGTCTGTGTGTGTGTGTGTGTGTGCGTGTGTGTGTCTGTACCTGTGTGCGTGTGTGTGTGTGTGTCTATGCATGTGTGTGTTTGTGCATGTGTGTTTGTCTCTATGTGTGTGTGTGTGTGTGTGTGTGTGTGCAGGAGCTGTCTGATGCAGGCGGACACGGAGAGGCAGCAGCAGGCGTGGACGCGCGCCGTGCAGAACAGCATCGCCTCCGCCTTCCAGGAGCGCAGGGAGGACACACACAGCACCGTGAGCACGCATACACACGCGCACGCACACACACATGCTTTTCGTCCATAGCCGTGTGCTTATATTGTTTTGCGTGTGTGTCCTCCATGTGTGTGTGTCCTCTGTGTGTGTTTGTGTCCTCCATGTGTGTTTGTGTCCTCCATGTGTGTGTGTGTCCTCTGTGTGTGTTTGTGTCCTCCATGTGTGTGTCCTCCGTGTGTGTGTGTGTGTGTCCTCTGTGTGTGTGTGTGTGTCCTCTGTGTGTGTGTGTGTCCTCCATGTGTGTGTGTGTGTGTCCATGTGTGTGTGTGTGTGTGTCCTCCATGTGTGTGTGTGTGTGTGTCCTCCGTGTGTGTGTGTGTGTGTGTCCTGTGTGTGTGTCTGTGTGTTTCCCCAGAGAGAGCGCTGCAACTCTATGTCATCGCTGGGCGGGGGCATGGGGGGCGGTGGTCTCCCCGGGGAGCAGGCCGGCGGTGGGGGTCCGGGGAGGCGCGAGGCCCTGGAGGAGGTGCAGGCCATCACGGGCAACGAGCGGTGCTGTGACTGCGGGGAGGCGGGGCCGGACTGGGCCTCCATCAACCTGGGCATCACGCTGTGCATCACCTGCTCCGGCATACACAGGTACACACACATGTACACGCACACACAGACACACACACATTGATACTTAGACACAGACACACATACACACACACACACACACTTTTTCACACATTGACACACACACACTGCACTTCAAGACACACACACACACACACACACACACACACACACATTGCACTTCAAGACACACACACACACACACACACTGCACTTCAAGACACAAACACATTGCACTTCAAGACACACACACACACATACACTGCACTTCAAGACACACACACACTGCACTTCAACACACACACACACACACACTGCACTTCAAGACACACACACACACACACACTGCACTTCAAGACACACACACACACTGCACTTCAAGACACACACACATACTGCGCCTCACGAAGACACACACAGACACAAACACACACACAAACACTGCACTTCATCAAGAGACGCACACACACACACACGTAAACACCACCAAACACCCACAGATGATTCTTCAACAGCCCAACCCCCCTACACACTGACCCATTCTCACGTGTTGCTAACCCCTACGGCTCCAAAGCAACCGAGACCCCCGTCCTGTATTTGAGTTGACGGTTTTTTACTTCCCTCCGTCCTGACAGGAGCCTGGGGGTCCACTTCTCTAAGGTGCGCTCCCTCACGCTGGACACCTGGGAGCCCGAACTCATCAAGGTGAGTCCATACGCTGTGTTCTAAATTCCTTGCTATTCTGTTACGTTGTTATCGCGTATAATTTTAGTCAGGCAGGCACTTTGGACAGCCCACGTAGTGCCGCGGGGTCCTATCTCGTCTGGTCAGTGTGTGGGTTGGCTGGTTCCGGAGCAGTTGTTTTGTTTGTTCTGGAAAAGAATGGAGGTTATAAATCGTGTGTCCGCAGACATCCCACGGACTGACTTGTGCGCTTGTGTGTTCGTTTTTAGCTCTTGTGTTGTGTTTCTAGCTCTCGTAGTTGTTGTTGTTGTTGTTGTTGTTGTTGTTGACGTACGGTCTGTGTCCCCTACAGCTGATGTGTGAGCTGGGAAACAGCGCCATCAACAGGATCTACGAGGCGCGCATCCAGGAGATCACCATCAAAAAGCCCCACCCCTCCAGTCCCAGGTGGGCACCCTCATTTGCATACATCATCATCATCATCATCATCATCATCACCGTCATCATCATCATCAGCAGAAGCATTGTGTGTCAACACTTGCAATGCAAATGTTATTCAAATGAAGTCGAAGTCTGTTTGTGTTTATGTGCCGTTATTTATATATGGTGCAGTAATTGGCCTTTATCGTTAATATAAAGGTAATCGGAGTGGGGGGAGGGGCCACAATTAACACCACTTCTCACCAGCCAATCAGTGGCGGTGGATAGATTTGACCGCTAGCTCATTAAGTTAATGATGGGTTTGTGGGCGTGTGCCAGTGCCCCTAATTAACATAATGAGCTCACCTGTGTTCACCTGTACTGGTACACCTGAAGGCATCTGTGGACGCCAAGGTGTCACACAAAGTAAACATTGATAATCTATACACACTGATTCAGTGGTTATTCAGTCCTCAGTCAACATAAAACATGACAAGCGAATGCCATTGCTCGACGCCTCCTCCACCACCTCCACCTCCACCTCCTCCTCCAGCTCCTAAACCTCCTGCACCTCCTGCACCTCCTCCTCCTCCCCCCCCCCCCGTCCTCCAACTCTGCACCTCTCCAAACTCCTCCCCTCTCTGCCCTCCCCCCCCCCCGCCTCCTCCAACTCCTGCACCTCCTCCAACTCCTCCACCTTCTCTTGCACCTCCTCCTCCACCTCCCTCCCCCCCGTCCTCCAACTCCTGCACCTCCTGCACCTCCTCTTGCCCCTCCTCCTCCTCCTCCACCCACCCCCTTCTCTCGCTCTGCACTCGTCGTCGTCGTCGTGAACAGGAAGTGGTGGTGTGTGGGGAGCGTTGCCATGGCGAAAACAAAACCAGAAAGACACAAACGTCGTACACTGGAGTCAGGTTCAGTGAAGTGGAGCTGCGCGGTTTCCGGCACCGCAGGTCACAGCAGCGCCGTGCAGTCACTCTCCCTCCACCTCCGCCCCCGCCCCTCCTTCTCGGAAGCTCGCTGTGTGTCAGAACGTTCCGCTTTCAAACCTGCTGGGCTTGTCATCGCTTCTGCAGACCGAGACGTTATAGCCGCTTGGTTACTTTGTTTACTTCCGAACGATTCGGTGAATGCTTTTCTTGATGTGGGGGCGATTTTAAAGCGTCATCAGATTTTGTTCCGCACGATATGAATGATTGTATGAATATTTTCCCGAAATAGTTCTGAAGCGGGAGTTAAGAGTTGCGATACGTATCTCGGGAGTTTTGTTCTCGGGGAGGCGACGTGGATTTCAAAACCGCCGCTAGGTCTGAGAACTTGCTAAAGGGGACAAACTAGCTAAGCTTAGCGGGTGATTCCATTGGAGAACTTCAATTCTGTATAGCGTTTGGTATAATTGATGATGTCCATATGTACACGTCGAAACATCCAAGGTTGGAAAAATGGGCTCTTTGGAGTGACCAGCTTATTTTTTTATAAACCCCGGACACCACTTGTACAATTGGTTTTCATTAGATGACTCCCGTCTAGAGGTTAAACGTTGTGCCAAGTGATTGCCATCACCTCTGATTGGTCTGATAGGGGCACATGAGCCACCTGACTAATGACCTTTCCCACACTTGTCAACAAAGCTTGTCCCGCGTTGTTGTGTTCATAGATTAGACTACAGATACATTTAGTTAGAACAACATGGTTCTTAGATGCGCTTGGGGAACGTGCAATAATGACCACAGATATCCAGAGAGATTACAGGGAGCGCGTTTCATCCAGATTTGGAGAATCCATGCAGTCTGCAGGACTTGTTTTTAATACATGGATAGAGCTTATGTATTTTAAATTTGGACAACTACATATGGCCTCATAGAGACATTATTATTAAAAACATGCCTGAAAACTTTTGAAAATAATGTCCTTCTACTTGAGTCATTATTGATGGTACTGAATGTAAGACCCAGGTGTCATCTGCACTGGCTTTACAGAGTCAGCTTTATAGTGACTATAAGTCAAGCACAACCCTCAAAGCATTGACTGGATGTGATCCAAGTGGTTCTGTCATTTTTGTGTCCGAGTTATTTACAGGTTCTGTATCTGATAAGACAATTACTGAACGCAGTGGTTTTTATGATTTACTTAAAACACTGAAAGTTCACAAGTGCAACAATCAAATGGTTGATAGCGACTCCACACATCAATTTACAGCAGCGGCGACACAAAAAGCTACAAAGCTCGCTAATTAGTTCAAATTCAAAGGTTTATTTGTCACCTATTTCAGTGTACAGGTACATTGAGCAGTGAAATGTTTTTTTCGCTAGGACCAGATTGCTACCGCGCCATCGTGTGATTAGCATAGCTCGGTGATTAGCCCATTGTAGCTAGTAGTTGGCAGATCTTAGGCTTATTTTCATTGTAAACACATCACTAACGTACTCACCCTGCTTTACATGTGCAGTAGGACTCCACGATGTCGTCCTATTATGCCACCAGGTGTGAGTGTGATTAGCCATTGCAAGCCGTTTCACAATTGCCATGTGACTACCGTCTAGTGACATCACAAGTGGGAAAGTCCAGCTAGATCTATGCTGACTAGATCAGTTTACCTGTCGGTACAGTCCACTGGGTAGACTGATCTAGTAATCATACATCTAGGTGGACATTCCCACTTGTGATGTCACATGGCAATTGTGAAACAGCTTGCAATGGTTCATCTCACTCACACCTGGTTGCATAATATGTCCCCTTTAAAGTGTGTGTGTGTGTGTGTGTGTGTTCTCACCAGGGGGGACAAGGAGTCGTGGATCCGCTCCAAGTACGTGGAGAAGAAGTTCATCCAGAAGCTTCCGGAGGCGTCGGCCGGCGGTAACCTGGCACTGCGGCGCTCCAGCGCGTGCCGGGCGCGGGCCGGCACCCAGGACCGCAGCGGCCCACGACCCGCTCTCAGACCCAAGCCCAGCCGCGCCACCCTGCCCCGACTCTCAGGTACGCTCACGGCTTTTATGTATATATATACATTACACTTATTATTGTATTGTTTTTATTCTTATCTTGTTGTATTTTTGAGCCACCTCTGGCACAAGAACTTCCTTTGGGATTAATAAAGTTATATCTTATCTTATATATATGTGTACATATGTATACTGTATGTGTGTGTGTGTGTGTGTGTGTGTATATATGTGGATTTATTGGGTTTTTTGTTTCATATACTTTATATACTGTATATTTTGTTTTGCACCTTTTATCTTCGGACCTTTAAGGTCATCTTAGGGTCAGGACCCGAGAAGGGGGAAGGGTGTTTGTGGAAGAGGGTAGCAAGTGTGTGTGTGTGTGTGTGTGTGTGTGATCTGTCTGATTCACAATTGCTTCACGTCTCCATGCTGGGTTGCACAAAGCGGTAGCAACAACAGAGTGTGTGAGTGTGTGTCTGAGTGTGTGTGTGTGTGTGTGTGTGTGTGAGTGTGAGTGAGCAGGACAAACCAGTAATCACTTTTTGAATTTGCCAAAGGCCTCAAATGACCTTCTCTCTCTCCCTCTCTCTCTCGCTCTCTCTTGCTCTCTGTCTCCCACTCGTTCTGTCTGTGTGTGTGTGTGTGTGTGTGTGTGTGTGTTCAGGACAAAGCAACAATGACCTTGCTCAAAAAAACAATACAGGCTTGCACAAAGGTGAGAACGAACACACACACACACACACACTGACACACACTGACACACACACACTCGAGATCTGAAGATGGAAAGATTGCCACACTTATATGAAGCCCAGATGAAATGTGCATTTCCACGGCAATACATACAACTCTCTTACAAAACCATTGCATCGGAGCCGTCTTTGTGTGTCAAGTACAGTAGCATGAAGACTGTTCCTATAATGGTGAACCCTGGCACGACTCAATGTAACCTAGCAACGAACCGACAGCTCCTTCTACCTGTTTTGGTTGGATCATGTTGAGGGCTCACGCTAAGCTACCCCGCCTTATCTATCTGTCCATTATCAAGTGTGTGTGGTTTGACGTGGCTCCTTTAAGTACTACAGACACACACACACACACACACACACACACACACACACACACACACACAGTCGGAATAGTAACGGGGTCATAACAAAATACAGCTAAAATCATAACGTGTATAAAATGAGGTGGATAACGTTGTGCAGGTAAAACCAAAATCTGCATTGCTTCCCAACATCTCACCACCTCCTCCTCCAACTCCTGCTCCTCCACCTCCTCCCTCTACTCCCCCTCTTCTCCTCCTCTTCCTTTTTCTCCTCCTCTACCTGTACCTCCTTCTGCTACTCCTCCTGCTCCTCCTCAACCTGATCCTCCTCCTCCTCCTCCCCCTGCTCTTGCACCTCCACCTCCTGCACACCCTCCTGCTCCTCCTCCACCTCCTCCTGCTCCTCCACCATCACCTCCTACTCCTCCACCTTCTCCTCCTCCACCTCCTCCTCTCCTATTGCTCCTCCTCCACCATCTCCTCCACCTCCTTCTCCTCCGTCACCTCCACCTCCTCCTCCTCCTGCAGCAGGTGTGCAGCAGCAGCAGCAGCAGAAAGAGGAGGAGGAGGAGGTGGAGGAGGAGGAGGAGGAGCAGAGTGCCCTCCACCCGGGGGCACTGCTGTACCGCTCGGCAGGCTTGCCCAACTTCCTGGTGATGGCGGACGCTCTGGCGCATGGCGCCGACGTCAACTGGCTGAACGGCGCCAAGGAGTCACGCAGCCCCCTGCTGCAGGCCGTCACCGCGGTGAGGGCGGGGGGGGGACATAAGTGCGTGGTGTGTGTGTGGGGGGGGGGATATACGTGTGCTTGTTTGTGTGTGCGGGGGGGGGGGGATATAAGTGTGTTTGTGTGTGTGGGGGAATATAAGTGTGTGTGTGTGTGTGTGTGTGGGGGGGGGGGGATATGTGTGTGTGTGTGTGTGTGTGAATATTAAGTGTGTGTGAGTGTATGAATGAATTAATGAATGTGCGTGCGTGTGTGTGTGTGTGTGTCAATATGAGAGCGTGTGTGCTCACCATTTGTGTGTGTGTGTGCCCCCCCCCCAGAACTCCCTGGCAGCGTGTGAGTTCCTGCTGCAGAATGGAGCCAGCGTCAACCAGGCAGATGCCAGCGGCCGCGGACCCCTGCACCACGCCACCGTGCTGGGACACACCGGGTAACACACACACACACACACACATATATACACACACACACACGCGCGCAGGCACGCACATGCACACACACGCACGCATATACAGTACACACACACACACACGCACACGCGCATGCATGCACATGCACATATATTTACACACATGCACGCATATATGCACCCACACCCACACTCATATTTACAAATACTTTTGTAGAACAGAGTACAGACAGGTACACACAAAAACACACATATTTACACATACAAATGACAAAATAGACATGTGCACACACTCATATTTACACACTCAAACAGATGCACAGAACGAACGACCTTTGACCCCGGCGTGTTGTCCTGGCAGGCTGGTGTGTCTGTTCCTGAAGCGAGGCGCTGACTACCACGCCAAGGACAAGCAACAGAAAGACCCCATCGGCATCGCCGTGGAAACCGCCAACGCCGACATCGTCACCCTGTGAGTCCTGAGCGTGACATATTGACATCGCTGAGTGTATTCAACAAAGCCTTCTAATCCATTAAAAAGTACTTGAGGTTTTTAAAAAGTTAATAATTATTTTAGTTTATTACTATAACCTAGTCTTGTGTTTCTGCTTCCCCCCCCCCCCCCCGCAGACTGCGCATCGCCAAGATGAACAAGGAGATGCGGGAGATGGAGGGAGGGTTCGGCCAATCAGGTCATTCCAGGGAGCAGGGCTGGGCGGGCTCGGGGGGCGGTGGGCCGGGTGGCGGGTCGGGGGGCGGGTCGGGGCAAACGAGGCGGAGCTTGCAGGCCCTGAAGAACCAGATCAGCGGGTGGGCACTAGGGGGCGGCGACTGAGCCTCCGAGTCTTTAAATCACACGTGTGCTGTGGTGGTCCCCAAGGGCTGTCATGACGACCACCCCCCCCCCCCCCCCCCCCCCTCAGAAAATGAAGAGGCAAGTGGCATTGTTTTAAATGTTATTGAGAATCAGTTTTAAAACGAAAACCTTATCCAGACGTATTTACAGAGCTAGTACACAGCTAGCCTTCCGCGTCGATGTGTAAAATGTTATGGGCGTCCGAATGCGTGGGTTTTTATTTCTTTCTTTCTCTGCAGCATTTGCGATGTGTGTCGATGCGCTTGTATCTTCGTATGATATGAGCATATAAACAAAGTTTTGTTGAAGCCATAAAAGAGAGCGAGAGACAGAGACGGAGAGAGAGAGAGAGAACGGGCGCATTGTATCACATCCTGGAGGCCGTATTTATTATTTGCACAGAAAGATATCGAGTCAAACTGTCAGATAAGCGCAGAACAGGGTTTTTATTGATGCACCGGGTCGCTTGTCTGGTGTCGAGGAGAACCTTTTTTAACGTTTTTAACTTGGAAACACGACAGGAAACACACATCCAGCATCCCCCGCCCCCCCCTCCCGTCCCCCCATCACTTTTAAACGCCAACATTCACGAAACGCATTCGAGTTTAGTTTCCGAGATCTCGGATTAATACGAGTGTGTGTGTGTGTGTGTGTGTGTGTGTGTGTGTGTCGTTGAAAGGTTGGTGTGCTAACGGCAGCGTGCTACACCTGTTGGTGTCAAGTGGGATCTTAAGGGTGCTATTTTTTATTGTATTTACTTTTTATTTTATGGCACAGTTAGTAATGCGTGCAAATCTTCATCACATGGTCTTCGTGTGACGCGGTGATGATGACCGTGATGGCCATGGTGATTACGAGAGCATTTATTTTAAACACTATTCTGTGAATAGTGGCTCGGGGGGTGTTCATAGTTGACTGATGGGACCTGTTACCAATTGCTCTAATTGTATTTGTTTACCTTTTTTAAGTTGTTGTGTTGTAGTCATAGGAACCTCTCCTTGTGCTTCCATTGTGGCCTTGCGTGTGTGCGTGCGTGTGCGTGTGTGTGTGTGTCTGTGTGTATATTGCGTTAACAGCAGTGCAGAGCTCTGAAAGGCGTCCTACTCGGAGTATAAAGTATTTATTTTGTCGGGAAAACGATGAGACTGTTGATGCTTTTATTTGTTTGTTTGTTTGTTTGTTTTGCTGCAGAAGAACACATGTTAACTACTGCTGGTCAGTGGACCATGTTGCTGTGCTTTTTAACTGTGTGTGTGTGTGTGTGTGTGTGTGTGTGTGTGTGTGTGTGTGTGTGTGTGTGTGTGTGTGTGTGTGTGTGTGTGTGTGTGTGTGTGTGTGTGTGTGTGTGTGTGTGTGTGTGTGTGTGTGTGTGTGTGTGTGTGTGCCCACTGTCCGCTGAGCCTCCCACTGATCTCAAGTGCTTGTGCGTTGCGCCCCCTGCTGTTCCAAAAGAGGTAACGTCGCATGTGCCTGTTGACCTTGTACGCATGCCTTTTATTTGTGTGTGTCTGCGTGTGTGTGTGTCTGTGTGAGTGTGTGTGCGCGCGCTTGTGTGTCTTTTGTTTGTTTTGTTTTGTTTGTGTTGCGTTATTTGCTTCTGTGCCACAGTGCTGCAGGTCTACATATATTAATGTTGGGATCGTGGGCCTTCGTTATGTTTAGTCATGGCGGGTGAAAACTGGTTGTTATGGACGGTTGTGCTAAAAGCTATGGTAAAAGGAGTTAGTGGTGGTGGTGGTGATTGGGTTTTTTAATAGATGGTCAAAACAAGGACGATTAATTAATTAGTCAATCAATTACTCAGTCGGAATCGACAGTAGGACACCGTATGGAGGCGTCTGCATTACTTGGGGTTTTGAGTCTGCTTAATTCAAATCTCATGTGGGCCACTCAGAGGCTTGGGGGAATTCTCTCATCTTCTACTCCTCTCCTCCTCTCCTCCTCTCCTCGTGTGGTCCTCAGGTGACGAGACGTACCATGACATCTTCCGAGACTTCTCACACATGGCGTCCAACAACCCCGAGAAACTCAAGCGACGCAGCGAGGAATCCAAGACCTGAAAACACACACACACACACACGCACACACACACACACACACACACACACACACACACACACGTACACACTTATACTTGCACACAGATACACACACGCACACACACACACACTCACACACACATATACACAGTGTGTGTCAATCCAGCTTCTGGCATCCAGCCACATGTTAAATCATAGGTCAGCTGCTGTGTCGTCTCGGCGGGAGGACGGAGAGACGTGTCTCCAACACAGTGGACTCTTTTGTGTGGACTTGTCAGACAAGAAGACTAATGTTTGACCAGTTAACAGAAAGGCCGAAAGGAAGATGCCGGGCGTCCTGGGAGAGCAGCGTGAGATATCTAGGACATGTCTGGAATCCCTGCTAATGAAATCCTCCAATCCCCCTAGAAATACCTTCTAACAATGCGTTGTCTGGTTTTTTTTCTAGTTTTTTTTCAGATTTGAATATTGTTTTAGTTTTTTTTGTACTGTCGCCCTGTGCCTCAGCGGCACGAAATACATACTGTATGTCAGATGAACAAATAAAATGCAAATGCATGATCCTTTTACTCCTCGTCATAAGTTGCGTGCTTCCAAACGGTCAGTGTTGATATGAACGGTTATATTTGATTATATATATATGTATTATGTAATATAGTATATATTATATATATTTATATGTATATATATATGTCACCGCTAGATGGCAGTGTGTGGGTTATTTTTGATTTCACCACTAGGTGGCGTGTGTGGGTTATATTTGATTATATATATATTATGTAATATAGTATATATTATATATATTTATATGTATATATATGTCACCGCTAGATGGCAGTGTGTGGGTTATATTTTATTTCACCACTAGGTGGTAGTGTGTGGGTTATATTTTATTTCAGTGTGTGGGTTATATTATATTTCAGTGTGTGGGTTATATTTTATTTCAGTGTGTGGGTTATATTATATTTCAGTGTGTGGGTTATATTATATTTCAGTGTGTGGGTTATATTATATTTCAGTGTGTGGGTTATATTTTATTTCAGTGTGTGGGTTATATTATATTTCAGTGTGTGGGTTATATTTTATTTCAGTGTGTGGGTTATATTATATTTCAGTGTGTGGGTTATATTTTATTTCAGTGTGTGGGTTATATTATATTTCAGTGTGTGGGTTATATTTTATTTCAGTGTGTGGGTAACTACTGGCGGCCAGAGTAGCACATACAGTAGCAAAGAGCTGTCTTCCAGCCAGGTAACAATGAGATTTTTATTTATTTATTTGTATTATTTTACTATTATTTAATACAACAGAAAGCAAATGTGGCGAGTTGCTAATAGGCCATTATCAGAGGTGTAACGGTAAGTGGTGGCAAATATAGGTAGCTATGGCTCATTATGGGTCTGTACATGAGATGCACCGATCCCACATTTGCTTAGTTTTTTGTTACGCGACTTGTTAGGAGCCCTATGACACCACAAGGTGTGATTAGGATAATAAGATAAGATACAACTTTATTGATCCCGGAGGAAATTCTTAGCCATTCCAAGCCTTTTTGGTCTCCACTTATCTCAGTTTACCAGTCCGTACAGGCCACTGGGTAGGCTGGCACCCTGATCTAGTCAACATACATCTGGGCGGACATTCCCACTTGTGATGTCACTTCGCCGCAGACAATTTTAGTCACGTGACACTTTTGAAACGGCATGGCTCACCACGCTCATGCCTGGTGGTCTAATAGGGCCCCTTTAAGGATGCCTCCAGGTCGAATGTAGGCACTGGGGATCAAACCTGGATCCTTTTGTCTGGCAGCCCTGAAACCAAAGATGAAATTCTAAATTTAAAAAGAAATATAAAAACAAGGTTTAAGGATTTAGAAGTGCACAAATATTGCATGAATTCCAATTTTATTACAACCAACCAATAACTTCATAGCTGCTGATTTTGGAAACAGCTGATGCATTGAGTTCATAATTCTCTATGAATTCTTTTAAACAATTTTTTTTAAATATAATCGGTAAAGACAGTGCACAAGAAGTCTCAAGATTCTTACAAACTTCCTCAAAAGGGAGACCCAAAGACATTAAGGGCAAAGAAATACAGAATATTTGAATTACTTTAATTAATTTAATTAATTAATTAATATTGGCCTCAAAATCACACTCGTACAAAAACCATTGCCTTCACTTCAACAGCATCACATTATATCGATTATAGCTCAGCGACACAAACCATTCCGAGGCTGCGGTTTTTATCTCCGTTTTTATGACATGTCGGTGACCTCGTGTTGAACAACCCAATGAATGCCAAACGAGGGGCCAATGAGTGGCAGGTCCACCAGACTAGGCCTGCCTGTGTTGTGTGTGTGGTGGACCGTCGAACGCTAACCTGCGGTTAATGTGTCAACGTACCACAAGGTCCATATGACCTCGTCTACTGTGAGTGGGTATCCAGCCTGGCTACCATGGCGACGCAACATTTGAAGAAAAATACTTTCGTTTAGAACAAAAAAATATCAAAAATATGGTGTAAAATGTTAAGGCAATTCTTGAAATGTACAGTACATGTGTTATAATACTCTTTTGAGGAGTAGAGTTGTGTGTCACACACACACACACACACACACACACACACACACACACACACACACACACACACACACACACACACACACACACACACACACACTCCTATTAATATCACAGCTTCACTTGTTTTTCCTCACAGAGGAGGAAAAACTATGTAATTATTGTGTGTAGATCCTACGTACGTGTGTCTTTTCCTACGAAACGTGGTAACAAAAGTGTTGGTGTAGAAAATGCTTCCATCCATAATGCAGTAAGTAGCGGTGTAGTCACAGTAGCAGAGGCAGAGAGAAACGTGTCATTCAAGATGCTCATCTGATCGGCCGATGCCTAATTACTTACAAAACAACCCTGAGATAACTCACGCACACACACACACTTACACTTACACACACACACAAACATGCGCGCATTAACAAACAACATTTCGCAAGTGCCAACGTTATCCGTGTGTGAAAAATGTGGTCCATACCTTCCCCCCCGTCAATAAATAGCGTTACACTCGCTTAAATATATTTTAAATATATATTTTCTTCACTGTCGTTACTTCCTTCCCGCTCGTCAAGGTCGGTATAATGTGTGTGTGTGTGTGTGTGGTTATGGGGCACAATCAGATGGCACAATTGGTTCTTTTTAGCAGAACCACTTCACCGTTCTACACCCGGTGTCCTACTTTTAAGATTCAAGATTCAAGAAGTTCAATTGTCACTTTTTGAATCTTGAATCGTTTACAAACAGTGCTCAAATAAGCGCCAGGAGGTTGACAAATTCTAATTTCTTTATTCTAATCGATTTTTCGTTCTGTCAACCGAGGCGGCCGCTAACTATTTGCGTCATTTCTCCGATGCGTGGCTCCTCAGGCCAGGCAGGTCTGGCGGCGATCGGGAACATCGCCGTTAGACGCGCCGTTAGCCGCGTCACCAGCGCCGTCCAACGCCGGGCGGGCTAGCAGGCCGGTGCCCGCATGATGGCGGCACCGGTGGTCCTCCTCCTGGCCGTCGGCGTCCTGCCGGTCATGTTGCAGCGCAGACGGCGGGCCAGTGCAGGAGAAGTAGTGAGGCAGGGTGGTGAGGATCAAGGAGCCCAGCAGGAAGAAGCAGCCGGCCACCACCAGCGAGGTGATGTAACTTCCCGTCAGGTCCCTGAGAAAACCTGAGAAAATAATGAATAAAGAACTTGACTTCTCCAGTCTCTCAACCGACACAGAAAGAAGGCCGACGCTGTTAACCATTGTTAAAATGTGCTGCCCTATGGCCTATGTACAAGGCCTGTGTACCAAGAAGATCTCCGGGTCCCCTGAACACCCCGGTGTCCTCTCTCTCCACTTGCACCTCCTGTCATTGTGTGCATGTTGATGATTGACAGGTTGGTGTAAGACTCAGGATTATCCTGGTTTTAACTAACGCCAAACTTGGCTCGAACAGTTTAAAGTCCCTATACTGACGCCATTTCTCCTCACTGGGAGGCTCATTACCACATTAGTGGTCGTAATATTTGTCCAACTACTTGAACTAATATTAGTCCAACATACACTTAAGAATAATCAATTCCTTTGCATTACTGGCCCCTTTGGCCGGGAAGTGAACTGCAGCCTGCTGGAGCTCTCAGTGCATTCAGAGCACTGGAGTGCGGGCTCCGTGGGTTGATCACATATTGTGAAGCCCCTTTGAAAGGACAGGTGTTTTCAAGGGTCACTACGTTACCCTAGCCTATAGAGTCTGTCCCTCCAGCGCGAAACCCCGCCTCCCCTCCCTCCACCGTCAGACACCCCGCCCCCCCCTCCACTGTCTCACCTGAGAGCGGCGCCCCCAGCAGGCCGCCGATGCTCTCCAGCAGCTGGAGCAGACCCAGGGCGCCCACCATGCGGCCCATGCCCACGATCTCGGGCACGGCGGCGAACACCAGCGAGGTCAGCGCACCGGCGCAGAAGCCGTAGCACATGCCCAGTGCCAGCAGCAGCCAATAGGAGCCCGCCAGCGAGCCCAGGGGCATGAGCACGATGAAGACGCCCGTGAGGCTCGTCCAGCCCGTCAGCATGTGCAGGAGGCGGGCGCAGCGCAGGTCCGTCAGCCAGCCCGCCGTCAAGCGGCCCGCGATGTCGGCGCCGCCGGTGGCCGACATGATGAAGGCGGCGCGGTACTCGGAGAAGCCGGCCTGGCGTCCGTGCGCCACCAGGTGGACGTACGGCACGAAGTAGCCGGCGTTGAAGAAGGTGACGGCCAGGCTGTAGACCAGGAAGGGCCAGTGGGTCAACAGCGAGAGCTCCAGGTAGCTGTGCACGCGCCGCAGGAAGTCCCGGAACCGCGACACCGCCATGCCGCCCCCCTTGGGGTCACCCGCCACCTGGAGAGAGGGAGAGGAAAAGAGCCCTCACCACCGTCATGCCCAACGTGTTGCTGTCATGGTAGAAGATGGTCCTTCATTTTAGACGCCATGCAACGCCGTGGGAGTTTGAGTATGCGTGATGTGATCAATAGGTTTTAAAATCGAGCACCAAGCCCGGCAAAGAGGTGAGCCTTGCCCACCTGGGGAGACGGCGGCGGCGGCGGCGGCGGGCGAGGCGGGGGGCGGATGAGCGCGCCGCAGGGCACGATGTTGAGGCTGAGGCCGCCCAGGATCAGCAGGGCGCCGCGCCACCCGAAGGTCTCCAGCAGGTACTGGAAGAGTGGCGAGAAGGCGAAGGAGGAGACGCCCACGCCCGAGAAGCCCACGGCCAGCGCTAGCGTGCGCCGCCGCGTGAAGTGCGACATGACAGTGGCCAGCATGGGCGTGAAGACCATGGCCCAGCCCAGGCCTAGAGGAGGATAAGAAGAAGGAAGATTATAAAAGATCTTCCTGTCCACGTCAGTGAATTTAAAATGAATAGGGGCGGGAACCGGACTGGTCACGTTTCAAAACAGTTATAGGTGTGTTTCCACCACAGAGACAAGGGTCTAAATTAATTTCCAGGGAACATTACTTTACAGTACATGTACATTTAGCAGACACTTTTATACAAAGCGACTTACAAAGAGTACATTTGTTGAAAGAGACAGCAATATCTCGCCATGGTACATAAAGATAAGAATAGAACAGGATTCAGAATTGCAAGGAATAGAACAATAGTTCGTGGAACTTTGGGGGTGGGGCTTTTCTGACATTTCTGATTGGTCGAGTGCTCGCAGCATTTTATTTCCCGCGCACCATTTTTGGGTGTTAGCTACTGCGGTACTGCGGTCTCTAGTTTCCAGCCTCGACGACCATATTTGTAAAGCAGAGTAAATCGCGATCAGCAGCAGCATGACTTGAATCTCCTCATGAAACAGCCGTCCCTTTTTACATTCCATCCATCAGCTCACCTTCACCGAGGTGTCTAGACCTTGGTGAAGGTGGAGGGAAACGCAGCCAACAACAACAGCCTGAAGGAGCCTTTTTACTTCCTTAAGCTTGTTTATTGTCATTCATTCATACACACGGTACACAAAAACAAAACAAAAAACGATAATATAAGTAATGCCCAACTAGTGACCTCAGGTAATTATATATAGTATAGGTAGGAGGGCAGAGCAGTGATGATCAGAACTTACCACTCAGTTCTGGGTACTTGGGTGGAAACGCTACAGGCTACTAGGCTAGAGGAAGCCATGTTTCACAGCGTGAGGGTAGCTATGGGGGCGTGTAGGGGTACCTGAGAGGAGGCCCATGGTGAGGTAGAGCTGGTGCAGGGAGCGGGCCTGGGAGGCCAGGATGAGGCCCAGGCTGGCCAGGAAGCCCCCCGTCATCACCACACGCTGGGCGTCGTACGCGTTGCACAGTGCCGTCCCCAGGGGGCCTGGATGGACACACGGACAGGTTTGACGTGTGTGTGTGTGTGTGTGTGTGTGTGGCGGCCGGTTTAACCAGCCTCACCGGGCCCCGGCGGGACACCTGTGGTGCCGTCGCCACACACACACACACACACTCATGGGGGAGTGTGTTGCTGATTGCTATCTGCGACATCTTGCCAATAAACTGGCTTGACAACTACTATGTGTGTTTTGCGTGTCGGCGGAACCAAACAAAGCCACATCAATATATGATGTATTGGCCCCTTACTGCAGAGCTGCTGCACGGCCACGCCGATGGACGTGATCCAGGAGATGGCCTGGGCGCTCTCCTGGAAGTACTGCACAAACTCCACGAAGAACACGCCCAGGCTGCGGATCAGCCCGAACACCAGTGTGGTGCAACATGAACATGGCGCCCCACCATCACCCAGCCCCGGGCCCCGTCCTGGGGCAGACCGTCCCGGGGGACCGGCCTGGACCTCGTGGCCCTCTGCCTTCGCCATGGCTGCAAGAGAAGGACATTACAAAAAACACGGAAGCTGTAAAGAAGGAATGAACATCATGTGTTGTTCCAATTCCCCCTAGTCCTCACTAGCTTGCTGTTTACCAGCAAAGGGGTCGACCAAGAAATTATGAGCACCTTAAAACCTGTTCTTATAACTCTGGAAATTATGAGCACTTAAAACGTGTTATATAACTCCAGAAATTATGAGCGCTTAAATTTGCTCTTGAAATGCCTTGAAACTTGTTCTTGACTTAATTTCCCCTCCCTGTGTGTGTTTGGCAGTCACCACTTCCTTCATGCTGTGTTTGTGTGGATTAATAAAGTTGTTGTTCTTCTTCTTTTCAAATTTTACTCCACCGGTCAGCGATATCTCGTCATATTCACTCTTCTGTCAAATGTACTTCAGTTGGATAAAAGCATCTGCCTTAATATAAATCAAATAACCACAAAAAGAAACACATATGGCCCTTCCTCCAAGGCTGTGTGTTCAAACCCCAATGTCCACAACCCACATCCTTCAGCGTGTCCAGTAGCATGTTTCTTTTTGCACTGCAACACCAATCATTAACAGGGCCGACACAGGGGCCAATGCATTCCCCTGTGCTGTTGCACCTTGTACTGCTTGCATTAAACTCCTCAGAACAAAACCACCTGAACTGGGGAATAAAAGTCATATTATATAACAAAGGGGTGAACAGTAACAGTGCTGAACACACGTGTCATTCATTGAGTGTCAACGAAAACAAAGACTTAAATAAGTTCCTCCTCGCCTTATGTGTCCACCTTACCTGATCACCAGCACCTGTCAATCGATGATCACGAATCGAACAGATCCAGATCCAGAGCCTGCGAGACAGGAAGATGATCCACGACGTCAGTATGTCAGCTAACAACAACAACAACAACAACAACAAGAAGAAGAACAACAACAACAACAACAAGAAGAACAACAACAACAAGCATCGGTGCAGCCCATACAGTCCACAGTGGTCCTGTCCTCTCGTCGCATGTCTGAACGCTAACGGTGCATCTCCGCGGCGTTATTCACATTATCATCGTAGCCGTCCGGCCGCCGTACGCGGCTCGGCGCGAGTGCTACTACGCATGCGCGCATTTTTTTTGGGCCGCACGCCCCGCCCGCCCACACACGCACATGCAGTGGGCGGGGCCGGCCAGGTGGGCGTGGCCTTAATGAATTTGACCCACTCAGCGTCATCGCGTCGCTGTGTGTGTGTGTGTGTGTGTGCGGGGAGGAAAAAAAAAGGTGAAAAATCTCTTTATTATTACGTATCTCAAGGTAAAACAATGTAAAACTAATATAAATGTATACGTATTTATATCTGGTGTATTGCATTGTTATTAATTTTCCGTCCCGGAACGAAACCACACGTCTTTGTAAACTGAGTAAGATTTAGAAGTGGTTTGATGAAATATTGTGAAATACTAGTTTCACTTACAAGTGGTTGACGCTAGAGGGAGACATCCTCTCTATCTATTTGTCTATCTATCTGTCTGTCTGTCCGTCTGTCCATCTGTCTATCTATCTATCTATGTGTCTATCTGTCTGTCTGTCTGTCTGTCTGTCTGTCTATCTGTCTGTCTATCTGTCTATCTGTCTATCTATCTGTCTATCTGTCTGTCTATCTGTCTATCTATCTATCTGTCTATCTGTCTATCTGTCTATCTATCTGTCTATCTGTCTATCTATCTGTCTATCTGTCTATCTATCTATCTATCTATCTGTCTAAATACAATGTATTCTTCCCCAAAACAAAAAAACCCTCTAGAATATAATACATTATAACATTGAGTAAATGTACTTTAAAAGTTACTACATCCGTTTACAATTACATCAGCGCTATTCAGGTCTTGGCCCAAAATGTAGGCCTGGTCCAACATCGGCATGAACTCTGACCTGCAACGACATCACAGGCTACCTTTGCCATGAATAAACAATGAGGTCATATTTGGGACGAAAAGGCAGCCATTGTGGTCAAGCGCAAATGAGATAGAGAAGGAAGGTCGCTGCACTTTGGACCCCACCTCCCCCTCCATGTTCCATCTACCCCCTCTCCTCCCGTGTTTGTCTGTCGAGCAGAGACAATGGGCTCTGTTTAAAAGCCACAACTCACGGGAAGACAGGGGGAACCGGGGCAGGGACAGGAGGGTGAGAGAGTTCAGCAGGGCACCGCCAGCACCACCACCACCACAACCACCCACCACCACTACCACCAGGATACCTCCTCCTCCTCGGGCCTATATAGAAGGACCCAGCCGCTGCCAGGCTGTGTGTGCCACATAATAGCGCCCACCGGAAACAGGTGCCCAGCGCTTTATTGTTTCCTCACGGCCAGAACGCACAATGTAAGATTAAGGAAGGTCCGACCCTCACTCTCTCCCCGCCCCAACCCCCGACCTCGCCAGAAACACAGATTTTGGATTCATGGCTATGACACATGGCACCACACAAGACATGATTCACCCGTGAGTGAGTGTGAGGATACAAAAATGTTTGTGTGTGTGTGAGAGAGAGAGAGAGAGAGAGAGAGAGACAGAGAGATGGGGAGATGGAGAGAATGGCAGAGGAAGTTTGCCTGGTTAAATTCAGACTAACCTACAGTAATGTATATGCCATACAGGTTAACCATTTGTTATTCATTCAGGTTAGAATAAAGTACTTTTCCGCTGAGAGTGAGACTATCCACACAAATGTGCTACTGCCAGGTTCCCCATTAATGGACGGTATATATTATGTCACAATACATGATTTAAAACATGTTCCTTTTCATTCGTTTCCCCCATCGTAATATTGTCTGAATATTACAGCAGAAAATATGGAAATGATAGACACCAAAATTCCAAATGATTAAAAAAGATGTAATTTTTTATTTGTATCAAAAAACTGTCTTTGTCCAGCAAAAGAACTCATTACATTACTTTATCATACAAACGTGTTTTCTAATTGCTCATAAATCAACCTGGTGCTTTTTTTGTATTATTACAATATTCCCTATTCCACTATTTTTCTGTACAAGGCATTTCAGTCCTTTGCCAGCTTGGACTATTGGACTAAAAAGTTGATCATTTAATTAACATGGACTTTTTAAATAGCAATTGATACAAATAATTAAACTGCCAAACATTCAGGCCCCAGGCCATGAGACTTCAAAAATAAAATATTATTTAAATTACCATTTCAGATGTTCACTGACAAAACAAAATGACAACAAGCGAAATATAAATGCTGTTGTAAGTGCTACTTTACTCTTTTAAGAAGTGTTCTTCGAGATTATAAACACTTTCGAAACTAAAACCATTGATCAAATTACTTTGTCACATGCCGTGTCTGAACATTGGTCATACACTTTGTTCCTTCAAATCCAAGCATTGAATATATCGTCGGACAATACACAACACAGGACCTTCCCAAAATGGTTGCTCACTTCCTGTCTCCTTCCCTCTCCTCTCTCGTCATGACGTGCCGGATCAGCCTTCCAACACTGACCCATTGTTACGCCAAACACACTTCCTTGGCGTACGCTCATACATACTTCTTCATACCCTCTGCACCGTGTCTGTCTGCCCTTTCCCAGTCTTCGCACTAACTTTCACTAACCTTCCACGACTCACTTAGTCATAAAAACGTCCTCTGCTCCCTCTCATTCCCCCCCCCCCCCCAATCCTTCATCTTACATACAGTAACCCCCTTTCGTTCATACTTTTGCCAACTACTCTGCCCTCTGCCCTTCTGCTCCTTATCTCCAGCTCTGTCTTCCATAACACACTTCATTTATTTTAGTGGGTGGGTGCCGTCGTATCGGGGGCCCACAATACAGCCGAGCAGGGCCTCCCCCCCCCCTCCTCAGCAGGCCTGCAGGACGGGCTGGTAGGGCTCGGCCAGCACCTTGTAGCGCACCTTGGTGTTGGTGACGGCGCCGTGCTTCTGCCGCAGGTGCAGCCTCAGCTGGCTCTTGTGGCGGAAGTGCAGGTCGCACTGCTCGCACTGCAAGGTCAGAGGTCAAAGGTCAGCGGCAGGCAGGCGGGGAGGAGCACAACGTCACACATCGCGGTCCCTAGATGGTGTGTTTCACTGTGTTTTTGGGGTCCTTCAGCCAAACTACGGTGTACGATTCTAGCCTTTTCCGAACCAGAGCTCTAGTCTGGCGCTTTAGTCCCACCCCACTAAAGATGGCCGATAAAGTCGTCCTAGACGCAGGTTTTTTTACCTCACGGTTATGCTCTGACCTCCAAACTGGGTCACAAAACATTGGTCTGAATGTCATAAATGCCTTCAGTCTGTAAGTCTATGCCTTTAATATCTCCAACCAAAACACAGGTATTGGTAAAGTTTGTTTTCTGTGAGTGAGTAGAGGTGTGTGTGTGTGTGGTGTGAGTGTGTGTGTGTGTGTGTGTGTGTGTGTGTGTCATAGACTCACCGTGTATGGCTTCTCCCCGGTGTGTATGCGCAGGTGGCTCTTGAGGGTCTGCAGGTGGCGGAAGCGGGTGCCGCAGGTGTGACACGGGTACGGCTTCTCGCCCGTGTGGATCAGCACGTGGGCCCTCAGGTGAGCTACCTGATAGGAAGAGAAAGACAAATAAAGAAAGAGAGAGATGGAGAGAGAGAGACATTTAAAATAAGCCCCGTCGACCGACTATGCTGCAAGTCAACAGTGATTTACGGTGATTTCCGAGTCCCCCCCCCCTGCACGCCGGCGCCCTCACCTGGACGAAGCGTGCGCCGCAGGTGTCGCAGCGGTAGGGCTTCTCCCCGGAGTGGATGCGGGAGTGGGTCTTCAGGTTGGCCGGCCGGTTGAACTGGGCGCTGCACACGTTACAGCGGTACGGCTTGTCACCTGCCGCCGGGGGAGGGGGACACAAAAAGGGGTCAAAGGTCACGGTCAAGGTGGCGATCTCGTGGAGGTAAAGATGGGACCTGGGTGGTGGGGTGGTAGACGTATGGATTTTATATGCTTTTACCTTCTTTTCTTTGTACAAGTTTTACTTGCTGCTTAAATTGTACTGTACTATTTTTAGCCAGAGTATTATGATCTGATTCTCGATGTACACTCAGGTCTCTCTTGAAAAGGAGATTCTATATCAATGGGATTCACCTGATTGGGTGACGATCAAAATCAAAATGGAGCCTCACCCGCACAAAGAGCCTTGGTGCCGATGACGTTGCCCGAGTACACGTACGGCGCGTAGCAACAGTTCTCCCGCTTGAATGCTTTGTCTGTGGCGAGCAGCGGCGTCGACGGCGCTGGGGTGAGGAGGTGGGAGGAGCACGCCGCCGCCGCCGCCACTTCCTTCTTGGGGCCGTCTAGCGAGGGGGGTGGTCCGAGGGGAGGGGCTCGGCCAGAACCCTCGTAGCAGGAGGCCCGCCCCTGTCTGAAGGTCAGGACCAGAATCAGGATCAGAGTCATCTTTATTGCCAGAACGTACGCATCACAACATGTACGCAGAGTAGGAGTGGTACTTGAGGTGGCTAATCAAATTAGACGCACCCCCGCCGTCTTCTATAATGATTTCCACCCAACTGCATGTGGCCTCTTAGCTGTCCATCACAAGGAAGCGACCAATCAAGAGCATGGATTAAGGAGTGTGGTTTTTCTCCAAGCCTACCTATCAATCTGACCGGGCACTTCTCCAGGCCACGCCCCTGTCGACGCGTCGGAAGGCGACACGGCGGCCCTCTGGGAGAGGGGCGTGGTGCTGCTCTCTCCAGGCTCCTCCTCCTCCTTCACTGTGGTGACCGCGCAGAGAGGGTTCAGGACGATGTATTTGTGTTTCTTCCAGTTGCAGGCCTTGGGGTTCGGTGGGAGGGGCTTGGTAACACCCTGGACGAAAAACAAAATCAATCAAAAGTTGCTCTTTAACTTTTACCATCACTACTTCATTATTGTGGTGAATAGTTTGAATACAACTTTTGTGTTTTGAATAATTTAAAACGCTCCTATTATTTTTTACATTTATTATTCTATTGTTTTTATTTTTATGTTGTTGAATAAAGTATACAAGAATGGCACAAGAATTTCCTTAGGGATTAATAAAGTTATACATTGCCTTATCTTATCTTATACCACCAGGCGTGAGTGGTTTCAGAATCTCCCGCTTATGACATCACAAGTGGGAGGTTCCACCCAGATGTATGCATGATGACTAGATGAGCCTCCACCAGTTGCTCCGGTCCACCGGGTAGACTGGTAGACTGATCTATAGTCATCATACATCTGGGGTGGACACTCCCACTTGTGATGTCATGAGAGGGAGGGAGGAAGATTCCGAAACCACATGGAATGGCTAATCACACTCATGCCTGGTGGTAAAACAGGAGCCCTGTAAAGCATCCTTTCATTTTGAGCGACTTCCAATACTTCTGATTAGCAACGTGATCAATATTATAGACGTGCGCCCGGTCGTACCGCGGCGAGGTGACAGGTGTTGGACTCGGCCGGGGAGCTGGGCTGGCAGCTGGAGCGGGTGGGGCTGTCGGGGGAGGGGGCGGGGCAGCCCGCCGGGGGCGACCCCCGCCGCTGCAGCTCCAGCTTCAGCTCCTGCGGGCCGGGCTGGCCGGCCGGGAAAGCCCCCAGCTTGGCGGAGAGGCCGACCTCCCGGGGGAACCTGAGGGGGAGGGAGGGAGGGAGGGAGGGAAGGGAGGGAAAAAACACAGGAAGTGATGTAACGCCGGCTCGCTCGTTATCAGACAAAGGCAGACACCCAGCAGACGGTCACACCTGCAGCAAGCAGACACACTCAAGTGTCTGCACACATGCGCACATGCACACAAACACACACACACGCACGCACACACACACACACGCACGCGCACGCACACGCACACGCACACGCACACACACACCAAAACCAACAAACATAAGTAGCATTACAATGACATTCGCAATGTGCACACACCTACATGGCATTTTAATGACGATTGCTTTTAGATGAATTGATCATTAATAACGCACAATACAGATAAAATAAATCCCAAATCACAATATTCCAATATTACAGTAATAACTCACCCATATTGCCTCTAGGTGGCTTGACTTTGTATACACAGTATGCATTAATAGACAGTAGTTAGCTTACCTTGCAGCCTGGGCTGGCAGCAGGCCCGGGGCTGGGGGAGTGAGCTGGGGGGTGAGGGTGGTGGTGGTGGTGGGGTGGAGGAGACCTCCTCCTCTGGGACTGACGACGGAGGTCACCGACACCCTGGAGTCCAGCTCCACTTGAGGGTGTGAATCAGCACCCATCTTCTCCCTGGAGGAATGGGAAACACACCCAACCCTCACTATGAATAATGACTTAACAACAAATCAACAAGACAAGACCTTATGTCTGCAAGTGAAAACATGTATCAATGTAGTTTTCTGATTGGCTCATATTGGTATTACATGATCATCACTAACAGATCCTGGGTTTCGGTATTCATTTCATACCGAAACATTCATTTCATTGTGTATAATTTAATTTCAGTTTCAGTACAGGTTCTCCAGAACCTCTAAACAGGACTCTTACATTATTCACATAAACAAAAAACATATAGAATGGTGAGTTCAGTTCGTCCAAATGTACAAATTGCTTGCTTGACTTCTGGTAAAACTAGAAATATTTTACAGCTTGGTTATCCCAAGCATTGCCTAAATTATTTTGACATTAATTCAAACTTGATGCCGAGAAACTACACCTTATGGTTCAGATTGCCTCAAATTGCACTGACATAGAGCTGCTGTTTCAAAATGTTTGAGAGTGTGTCGGGAACCATTTAATATCGAGACCGTAGTCGGTGGCGTGGCCAAGTTCGTCTCTTTTAAGCGTCGACACAAAGCGTTTTAGACAGCCTCTCACCGGTGCAGCTGCATGAAGGCGCGGCAGGTGTCCGCCACGTGCTCCATCTGCAGGTGCGTGGCGGCGGCCAACACGCCCGCCACGCTGCGGTGACTCAGCGGCAGCCGCGACGTGTACATGAAGTCCAGCAGCAGGGACACGCTGGCCGCGTCCAGGCTGCCGGGGAGGCACACGCTCATCAGCTCGCCGCCGCCGCCGCCGCCGCCGCCCGCTTGTGGCGACAGCCCCTGGCGTGAGTACAGCGAGTAGAAGAACCCGCTGAGAGAGAGAAGAAGAAGAAGAAGAAGAAGAAGAAGAAGAGAAGGCATAAAGGTGAGTCATAAAGTACATGTTTGATGTAAAGCGGTGTGAATCCTTGTGCATCTCACGATTCGATTTTGATTCTTGGGGTCACGAGTTCGATTCTTGGGGTCGCAATTTAGATCTGATTCTCGAAATAGATTCTTGATTCAAAGTGATTCCCTGATTCTAAATCTATTATCAATTGAGCACATAGGGCTACTGATTTCGGGATCGACTCCAGTCCACTAAGAACGGCGGTGTGGCAAGTGATGGCGTGAAAGCAGAGTAAAGATGATGTCGTCGTGTGTTGTGAATCTATTCTGAATCATGCATTCGTGTTCCGTGACACACACTTGGGTTTAATCCATTGAAACTAGTCATACACGGTCATGCGGCTTTATTTTTTTTAACCACACCTAAGTAAGGCACGGTGCACCTGGTGTTTGTGTGTGTATGACCCACAATGCACCGTGCGCAACATCTGTGTCATGAAGCAAGGTTGTTAAGTGGGGACCATTACAATGGGAAAACAGTTTTGAATCGTTGACTTGTACAGCTCAACGATGAGTGTCTAGGTCCCCAAATAGCCAATAAAGTGACCTCTTCACTTAACATGAGTTCATATGGTTAAAGGTTATCGTTTGTCTGCGAGGAAACGGTGACGATTAAAAAAAGATTTTTTGCGCCAGACTTTGAGTGCCCGAGACCAAGAATGAAGGGTCAAGCGAGCACAGGAAAAAGCTTTGAAGAGAGAGTGAGGAGGGGGAGGAGGAGGAGGAGGAAGAGGAGGAGGAAGACGAGGATGACTATCATGGCGCTCAATAAGCAGAAAACAGGAAGTGATGGAGAGGGGAAGCGTTAGGAGGAACAATAACAGATGTGACTCCGCTCTGCTATTGTTGTGTGTGTGTGTGTGTTGTGTGTGCATGTGTGTGTGTGTGTTGTGTGTGTGTGTGTGTGTTGTGTGTGCGTGTGTGTGCGTGTGTGTGTGTGTGTGGCACGGACTCTGGAGACATGATGGAGCTAATGGAGTATGACGGTCAGTAGTGCAAAGTAACTGAGTACATCCAGGAGACTCTAGTCAGCATACATCTAGGTGGACATTCCCACTTGTGATGTCACTAGACGGTAGTCACATGGCAATTGTCAAACGGCTTGCAATGGCTAATCATGCTCACACCTGGTGGCATAATAGGGGACCTTTAAAATTATTTTATGCGTCAATAATTGTAATCCAATAATATAATATATTATTCTGAAGTGGCCCATTCTGCATAAATGTGTACTTCTTCTGGTATTTTAGTTAGAATTTGATGCTAATACCATTATACTTTTATACTGATGATGGTTGGAGAGCAACGAGTTAAAGGTGCACAGCACCCACCTGCAGGCCACCAGCACGGTGGAGTGCGCGCGCAGCCGGGCCCCGCCCACCACCAGGGTGGCGTCGGTCAGCAGGTGGCGCCGCCGCAGCTCGTCCAGGTTCTGCAGCACGTGGGCGGAGTGGCGCGTGTACTCCTTCACGTAGGCCCCGCCCTCCACCTCGTCCACCTCCACCTCCTCCTCCATGGCTTCGACCGGCTGCTGCCCCTGCTGCCATCCGCCCGACCGGCACGCCGCCATGCCCTCCCTCTTCTCCGTCTGTGATTGGTGGAGGGAGAACGAGAGATTATTTTTTTGTACTTTATCGATATTTTCTCAGGAGACGCAAAAATGAGACGCATGCCGAGATTTGAGCCTACCTGTTACTCGTGGGGTGAATAAATACAACGTGTGTGTCCCAGACACATCTGTTAGGTGAGACCAGCTCCCTACTCGTACCTGTGTACGAGAAATGGTAAGACAACAAAAAACAAAACAAAGATTCAACAAAAATGTAATCATACAATTACCAATTGGCATCGGTGGCAAAATGTTATTGTTAATAATCATTGTGGCTAATTGCTTAACTTCCATACCATGAATGAGGTTCATCATGGAACATAGTTTGCATGAATATGTATTGTCGGAGTGTGTGTGTGTGTTTGGTGGCTGGTGAGGCCAATTAAGCCAGCCACCAAACACACACACACACACATACACACGCCCACATGTATATACAGTATATGCTGTATGTACAATATGTAAGCATAGTTGTTATTAGTCTATGGACGTTTATGCAAGCCATCCTGAGATCAAGTTCAAGAAGATATAAGTCTAATCATCTATGAATATGTTTGCATTTCCAGACTGATTCCAGAATAATTGCATGATTGATGATCTCAAATCAAGTGAATTCAAAGAAGCTACCCAAGATATCCAATAAATAACTTAAGTCAATAAATAAACTTAGCATCATCAAGCCACTTACCCCGACCAGCAGGGACGAGAAATTTCACGCTCCGTGCGGACGTCAAACCTCTCGACGACACGAACGCTAACGATCTAAAGTCGATTTGTTTTATCGCCGCTCCCCGTCCGACCGCTCCAAGCTCCCCGGGCTCCTGACTCGCTGCTGGGGCCCGAAACCACGAAGAGCCGCTCTTATAACGTCTCGTAGGAAGTCCTCAAGCCGCCGGGCGCCCCCCCCCCCTCCCGCCACCACCACTTCCTCTTTCCTCAATGGCCCACGCGCAGCCTGGAAGCAACGCAGGAAACCCACCACCCTCCCACTACCCACCACCGCACCCCCCCCCCCCCCCCCCCCTCCCAACTCCAGGGGGCAGACACTGCAGGCTTCGGGTATTTTTAGTGGCCTATTAGTTTTTCTCATCTTTTGGGTCCCCCACAAAGGCATGGCAGGGAAGTGTGTTCTCTGTGTGTGTGTCTGTTTGTGTCTGTGTGTGCGTTCTTGTGTGCGTGAGTTCGTGTGTGCGTGTCCCCTCGATAAATCACCACTGCAATCGCAATAATGTCACGCCGCGTCAACAACAGCAACCACCACCAACGCCTTCCGCCCCCGCAGGAGGTTTGGGGAAAACACAGACACACACACACACACACATACACACACAGACAGAGACACACACACACACACACACACACACACACACACACACACACACACACACCAAGCGCCAAAACAATCACATAAACAAACGTCGAAACTGGATGGATGACCATTCACAGAACTGGGGTAATAAAGGTGATGCTTCCGAACAGCGGCCCATGTAGGCTAAATTGAAAACTACAAACCCATAGTCCTCCATTGGGAACTTGTTGATGCTGTTGCCATGGTGACAGATGGTCAGATACAGGGTATGGTGTGATTGATTAAAGAGCTTAGCTCCGCTAAGAGTGTCCGGAAGCTTCTCATGGTCTAGGAGGCTAGGAGATGGGGAGGGAAAGAGAGAGAGAGAAAGAGAGAGAGAGAGAGAGAGAGAGAGAGAGAGAGAGAGAGAGAGAGAGAGAGGAAGGAAGGAAGGAAACGAGAGATGTTGGTTGGTGGTGGGGTGGTGGGGGGGGGGGGGGGGGGGGGGGGGGGGGTTGAATGGGGGATACCTCTCCCTTGATTGTGAAAAACAACCAGCACCTCCATGAAATGCGGTGGACAGATGTACAGGAACTGCTTCCCCCACGCACACACACGGACATACACACGCACGCACACACACATACTCATAATACACGCACACACACACATACTCATAATACACACGCACGCACACACACATACTCATAATACACGCACACACACACATACTCACAATACACACACACGCACACACACATACTCATAATACACACACGCACGCACTCACACACACACACACACACACACACACACACACTCACAATACACACACACACATACTCATAATACACACACATACACACACTCACAATACACACACACACTCATAATACACACCCATAATACACACACGCACGCACTCCCACACACACACACACAGTCATAATACACACACAAACGTACACATGCACACACACACACACGCACACACACACACACACACGCACAGACACACACACACACACACATACAGGCACGCACATACTCATAATACCCACACACACGCACTCACACACTCACACACACTCATAATACACAATCATACACTCACACAGAGATGAAACACATATGAGCCAGGCGTGCGAGTACACACACTCATATAGACACGTGCACGCACACACACACACACTCCCTCTGCGAGCCTGAACAACAGCTCGTCCAGGACATCCGGCAATAATAACGAAAGAGAGAACCAGAGAGAGAGCCAGAGAGGGGGGGGGGGGGGGCAGTGACCGAAGCAGGGTCAAAGGTCGCCAATCACTTTTTCAAAAACAAGAGGAAGGTGACCTCACCGCCTCCGCACGGCGACCTTGTGTGTGTGTGTGTGTATGTGTGTGTGTGTGTGTGTGTGTGTGTGTGTGTGTGTGTGTGTGTACATATCAAAGTGTCTTTTTTTGTGCCGGAAGCATCGTAGCTTTGGTGAGGAGGTGTGAGTGAGGGTCAAGGGTCAAGGGTCAGGGGTTGTAGTAGCGGCTCAGAGAAGCTGCTTCACAGGTAGGTAGGCGGCTTCCGGCTGTTTTGCCGTCGGAGAAAAAAGGTTGCCTGAGATTACGACGGAAATACTTCTACTTATGATGTGGGAGTGTGTAGGGTGACGTGACACACACACACACACACACACACACACACACGCACATACACCCTAATAGTGTGAGTTAAAGTACCCCCATCCAAACATACATTTATAATAAACACCACTTCGCAATAGTTCGAATTTCTGCAGTGATGGGTTAAGGTCGCCGAGGTCAATTGCTTGTGTTGTGATCATATGCATGTTATTCTTTTTATTTTTTTTAATTGAAGGTTTTTTATTCCCCCATTCACTCCCGCAGTATCATTTCTAAGCATACATTCTCAACAATTAGTAAAAGGAAAAGTAAGTACATAATAAGTACAATACAAAGTGACTGGGTAAGAGTAACAATACGGTGCAAACAATGCAGAAAAGTGCAGTAAACAGGCATTGATATGAGAAAGGCAGTTTATTGGCTTAGAATTGTACACGCATGTTATTCTTCTTATTATTATTATTGACCTTATTTGCATGTCATGAAGTATAAACATGACTATGTTTGGGTATCCGTGTCAATAATGGGAACCGGACACTGAGTGCTGAGTGTGTTTGTGTGTGTGTGTGTGTGTGGGGGGGGGGGGGGGTGTGTTTATGTGTGTGTGTGTGTGTGTGTGTGTGTTGAGTGCGCATGTTTGTATGTGTGTGGCCTGTTTATTTGTACACCAGTTATTTTGTCATTTGTACGTGTCTTTGTGCGGCCGCGTGTGTCTCCGTGTGTGTCTCCGTGTGTGTCCTTGGACGTATTTGTTTGGATCCAGTGCTAAGGGAATCAATTGTGTCTGCATGCAAACCAAAAAGGCAAAGAGGAGACAAAGTGGGGGGGGGGGGGGGGGGGGGGGGTGGATTGGAGGGGGGGGAGAGGGTGATGGGGGGGGAGGGGGGGGAGGGGGATGGGGGTGGGGGGGGTGTGGGGGGGAGGGGTGGCAGGGCCTGACGCAAGCCGAACGGGCCTGGACGAGCGAACGGGTCTCCCGCTGGCTTCCGACGGCCATTGTGTTGGGGCCCACCGATGCAGTGGGCCGGGCGGAGGAGGAGGAGGAGGGGGAGGGAGGGGAGGCGTGGGAGGAAGCGATGGAGGGGAAAAGTGAGAACACGACCACAACAGGTAATGGACCAATGGGCGGAAGCCGGTAGAGCCCGCTCCCCATTGGCCGGGGCCCCGGCTAATGGTCAACTTCCTGTGTGTATCCATGCCACTGCGGCCTGTCGGTTGTGACATTAATGACCCGCTGGTAAGGCAGAAGCCCCCGGTTATTACTAGAGTATTATTGTGATGAAGTTGCTCACTCTTACCTACTGAGCTACTGAGATAAGACGGACAAGATGTACTTAATTAATTATCGACTGGAAATAGAAAAACAAATAAACAAAATGAAATTTAGGTATTTTCACATCCACACCACTTACATTTAATTTTTAACATTTAAACCTTAAATGCACCCATTTACCATTTTTAAAACTGCTCGTCGTTGTCTCATTCCTCAACGGGGTGATTAAGAACAAAACACGCTTGGACTCTTTGGGCGTTCAGCGGCAGTGTTGACAGCCGCGGGTTCCTGGAAACAATAACACGGGTCCCCATAAACCGTGTCTTCCTGCCACGCCGGGCCGGAACCCCCCTGCGGACATATTCTGGACTTATAAGGGCAGGCTGAGGAGAGACCTCCGCTGGAACCAGAGAGAGAGAGGGGGGATGGAGAGAGAGCGGGGATATCCCAGGGAGTAGTCCTCGATGCTTTTCCTAACTGTGAGAAAGAGAAGGGATTGGTAGAGGACACCGACCGGACTTACACAGCACCGAAAAACATTTTTAGAGCATTACATTAGAGCTTACATTTAAAATAATGCTATCTTTTTGTACATTTATTGTCTTTTAATACACAAATCATACAATTTGGAATAGATGCATACACGATTACACACACATTGTTGTCTAGCCTCTTGTGTCTGTATTTCTGTGTGGTTTTTTTATGTCCTTTGTTTTATGTTTTATCGTTTCTTACTATTTATGGTCTTATTTTAACTGTTTTACTCCTGTGCAGCTTCTTTGTGACTTTGCTCTGTGAAAGGTGCTATATAAATACACTTTACTTCCTAAATTACTGACATGTTTCAACTTTCTTCTTATTTCGAACAACCACAATTTGACGTCATCAGGAAAAATGTAATGTGACGCAATCATCTCTTCTAGAGAGTATTGGTCAGAGCTGAGAGATAGAGTTGGGATGAAGACAACTAACCTAACACTGACTGATGGACAGATTGGAGGTCAAGTGGGGGCGGGGTTGGGAGCAATGTTTGCACTGATGGTGAGTTAGACAGCTGGTTAGTTGGTTGGTTGGTAAGTTTAGTTTAGTTAATCAGTAAATTGGTTACCGTTATTTAGTTAGTTAGGCTAGTTAGTAAGTGGTCCGTATTGTCAGACATTAAGAGAGACGGATGGGATGGACAGACATGGATGTATAGATCTCCTCCCAGTCGGGACGTGCCCGGAAAACCTCTAAGGGGAGGCGCACCGGGGGCATCCTAAATCAGATTCCCTCCGGATGTCTGAGCTCCTCGCCCTATCTCTAAGGCTGAGCCCAGCCACCCTGCGGAGGAAACTCATTTAGGTCGCTCTTCACCACAACAGACCGGTACAGCGCCCGCATCACTGCAGACGCTGCACCAATCCGTCTGTCCATCTCCCGCTCCATTTTGCCCTCACTCGTGAACAAGACCCCGAGATACTTGAACTCCTTCGCTTGAGGCAGCAACTCACTCCCAACCCGGAGGGAACACTCCACCGTTTTCCGGCAGAGAACCATGGCCTCAGACTTGGAGGTGCTGACTCTCATCCCGACCGGTTCACACTCGGCTGCAAACCGCCCCAGTGCATGCTGGAGGTCACGGTCTGATGTAGCCAACAGAACCACATCATCTGCAAAGAGCAGAGATGCTGGACCCTCTACTTCTCCGGAGTTGCCCAGGGTGTGAGGCGCCAGGCGGGTGTGGGGATACTCACAAGTCCCCGGCTGAGCGCCGCTGTGTTGGAGTTCTCTCCGGTGAACGAGAGGGTCACCTCCATGCGACTGCAAGTCGCTGGGGGGAAGGCTCTGACTGTTGTGTGTGCCTACGCACCAAACAGCAGCTCAGAGTATCCGGCCTTCTTGGAGTCCTTGGGTGGCATCCTGGAAAGGGTTCCATCCGGGGACTCCATAGTTCTACTGGGGGACTTCAACGCACACGTGGGCAATGATGGAGAAACCTGGAGGGGAGTGATTGGGATGAACGGCTTGCCCGATCTGAACCAGAGTGGTTGTTTTGTTATTGGACTTCTGTGCCAGTCATGGACTGGCCATAACAAACACCATGTTCGAACATAGGGTGGTCCACAAGTGTACCTGGTACCGGACCACCTTAGGCCAAAGGTCGCTGATCGACTTTGTAATCGCATCAGCAGATCTGCGGCCGCATGTTTTGGACACTCGGGTGAAGAGAGGAGCAGAGCTGTCAACTGATCACCACCTGGTGGTGAGTTGGATCAGATGGCGCGGGAGGCTGCCAGACAGACCTGGTAAACCCAAACGTGTAGTGAGGGTGAACTGGGAACGTCTGGTGGAAGCCCCTGTCCGTAAGGTCTTTAACTCCCACCTCCGGAAGAACTTCTCGTGCATCCCGGGGGAGGTTGGGGACATGGAACCTGAGTGGGCCATGTTCAGAGCCTCCATTGTAGAGGCTGCAGCTCGGAGCTGTGGTCAAAAGGCTGTCGGTGCCTGTCGTGGCGGCAACCCAAGAACCCGTTGGTGGACACCAGCGGTGAAGGAAGCCGTCAGGCTGAAGAAGGAGGCCTTTCGGGCCTGGTTGGCCCAGGGGTCTCCTGAAACAGCAGACGGGTACCGGGAGGCCAAAAGGACCGCAGCTTCAGCGGTCGCTGAAGCAAAAACCCGGGTGTGGGAGGAGTTCGGGGAGGCCATGGAGAAGGACTTTCGGTTGGCCTCAAGAAAGTTCTGGGGTACCGGGGCCATTGGTACGTGCCATTCAGTCCTTGTACAAACAAAGTGAGAGCTGTGTCCATATTCTTGGCACAAAGTCAAGCACGTTCTCCAAGGTTGTCCCTTGTCACCGATTCTGTTCGTGATCTTCATGGACAGAATCTCAAGGCGCAGCCGAGGTGAGGAGAGTGTCCGGTTTGGGGACCTCAGAATTGCATCCTCTGCGGCTCAGCTCCCTCTTCACCACAACGGACCGGTACAGCGGCCGCATCACTGCAGACGCTGCACCAATCCGTCTGTCCATCTCCCGCTCCATTTTGCCCTCACTCGTGAACAAGACCCCGAGATACTTGAACTCCTTCGCTTGAGGCAGCAACTCACTCCCAACCCGGAGGGAACACTCCACCGTTTTCCAGCAGAGAACCATGGCCTCAGACTTGGAGGTGCTGACTCTCATCCCGACCGCTTCACACTCGGCTGCAAACCGCCCCAGTGCATGCTGGAGGTCACGGTCTGATGTAGCCAACAGAACCACATCATCTGCAAAGAGCAGAGATGCAATTCTGAGGTCCCCAAACCGGACACTCTCCTCACCTCGGCTGCGCCTTGAGATTCTGTCCATGAAAATCACGAACAGAATCGGTGACAAGGGACAACCTTGGAGAACGTGCTTGACTTTGTGCCAAGAATATGGACACAGCTCTCACTTTGTTTGTACAAGGACTGAATGGCACGTACCAACGGCCCCGGTACCCCAGAACTTTCTTGAGGCCAACCGAAAGTCCTGCTCCATGACCTCCCCGAACTCCTCCCACACCTGGGTTTTTGCTTCAGCAACCGCTGAAGCTGCGGCCCTTCTGGCCTCCCGGTACCCGTCTGCTGTTTCAGGAGACCCCTGGGCCAACCAGGCCCGAAAGGCCTCCTTCTTCAGCCTGACGGCTTCCTTCACCGCTGGTGTCCACCAACGGGTTCTTGGGTTGCCGCCACGACAGGCACCAACAGCCTTTTGACCACAGCTCCGAGCTGCAGCCTCCACAATGGAGGCTCTGAACATGGCCCACTCAGGTTCCATGTCCCCAACCTCCCCCGGGATGCACGAGAAGTTCTTGGGAGTGGGAGTTAAAGACCTTACGGACAGGGGCTTCCACCAGACGTTCCCAGTTCACCCTCACTACACGTTTGGGTTTACCAGGTCTGTCTGGCAGCCTCCCGCGCCATCTGATCCAACTCACCACCAGGTGGTGATCAGTTGACAGCTCTGCTCCTCTCATCACCCGAGTGTCCAAAACATGCGGCCGCAGATCTGCTGATGCGATTACAAAGTCGATCAGCGACCTTGGCCTAAGGTGTCCGGGTACCCAGGTACACTTGTGGACCACCCTATGTTCGAACATGGTGTTTGTTATGGCCAGTCCATGACTAGCACAGAAGTCCAATAACAAAACACCACTCTGGTTCAGATCGGGCAGGCCGTTCATCCCAATCACTCCCCCCAGGTTTCTCCATCATTGCCATGTGTGCGTTGAATTCCCCCAGTAGAACTATGGAGTCCCCGGATGGAACCCTTTCCAGGATGCCACCCAAGGACTCCAAGAAGGCCGGATACTCTGAACTGCTGTTTGGTGCGTAGGCACACACAACAGTCAGAGCCTTCCCCCAGCGACTGCAGTCGCATGGAGGTGACCCTCTCGTTCACCGCAGAGGAACTCCAACACAGCGGCGCTCAGCCGGGGGACTTGTGGAGTATCCCCACACCCGCCTGGCGCCTCACACCCTGGGCAACTCCGGAAAGGAGAGGTCCAGCCCCTCTCCAGGAGTTAGGTTCCAGACCCGGTGCTGTGTGTGGAGGTGAGCCAAACCATATCTAGTTGGTACCGCTCCACCTCCCGCACCAGCTCCGGCTCCTTCCCCGCCAGCGAGGTGACGTCCCTAGAACCAGCCGGCGATGCCAGGGATCGGCATGCCCAGGACCCCGCCTTTGCCTACCGCCCGGTATACAACGCACCCGACCCCAATGACTCTCCCTACAGGTGGTGAGCCCACAGGGAGGCGACTCCACGTCGTCCTTTTGGGCTTTGGCCCGGCCGGGCCCTGTGGATCCAGGCCCGGCCACCAGACGCTCGCTGACGAGCTCCCCTCCCAGGTCTGGCTCCAGAAAGGAGCCCCGGTTTCCCTTGTCCGGGCGAGGTGACTGAGTTTTTCTGAAGTCTTTTCATGGGGTCTTTGAATCGCTCTTAGTCTGGCCCCTCCCCTGGGACCACTTTGCCTTGGGAGACCCTACCAGGGGCTAATGCCCCGGACACCACAGCTCCCAGGGTCACCCAAAGGTAGTGATTTTCATATTTACAATATGATCTTATATATATATATAATATTATATTATATATATATTACCTATATTATATTATATATATATATATAGATACGTTTTATTTTTTGTTTAGTGTCCTTGCGTGGTTCAGTTTCTTTCCATGTTGAAATGTCACAGGTCAGCAAGATCGCTTGGCTGGCGAGCGTCGCCGCCAGCCAATAACAGGCCGCCACGTCATAGGCTCGGAATGCGGTGACGCCTGGCTACTGGGTGGTCTGCAGAGGGCCTGCTGGGCTACTGTGTGTGTGTATATGTGTGTATGTGGTGTGTGACAAACTCGGGGATCCACCAGAAAGTAGGTTACCGAAACGATCGGAGAAAGTTGCGTTTGCATGCATTTCTGTTGATATTCCGATTGCACATATATGAATGTATAAATATTTAAGTGTGTGTGTGTGTGTGTGTGTGCACTGCGGAGGAGCGGAATGCTTCTTGGCGTTGCGTTGTGCGTTGTGTTGTGAAATCTATGAAGTAAACATGTGATTAAAGTTAATGGTGGCAATTTAGCAGTCATTATATCTTATCAAGGTCCCCCAATGCGTAAATATGCACTAGAAACACGCTAGTTGCCATCTAGCGACAAGGTCCAGATACATTTAGGATGACGATTGGTTTGCATTGCATTGCATTGCACTGCACGTTGCGAGTCCACCAGTTTGCCTCCAGCTAAATATTCTTTATTCTTTCCCTTTTAATTTGAACATTAATTGTGTTTATTTGCAGGATCATGAGACTGAATGAGAGAAGGGTGGCTGCGTAAAAAAAAAAAGGTAAGGCATCCGGATGCATTACTGCTGCTGCTGCTGTTCCGGAGCAATAATAATAATAATAATGATAACAATAATATTGTTTTATTTAATGTATTTGTTTTGATTTGTATCCTTTGACGTCTGCGCCTCTGCTTTGATGTTTTAAGTGGATTTGCAACAATGTAGCGAAAAGAAGTCTCGCGAGAATTCGGTGGAACGCAACTTCGGAACTCAGGACTCAGGAGTTCTGCAGCAGTCAGCGCTTTTATTTCTGCTTTTTTTTCCCTTTAGGAAAGGTTTTTTTTTTGTTTTTTTTAAATCATATCAGTGGCGTGGCAGTTCAGTTTACTTCCTTAATCTGGACCATAATAACAAAGATATTATAGTATAGCTATTTCTAATATGTGAACATGTCTGTCATGTTAAATACCCATCCCCATGTACAATGTTGTTGTGGTCTTATGATGATTATGCAAATGCTCTACAGTAGTGGTGTCTGCCACACCACACCACCCCCCCCCCCCCATTGTCAGATAATAATCCCTTTATTAACCCTTCCCTGACCCATATGCACTCTCTTTATATAGGTTACCAAATCCTTTTTGCTGTAGAACAGTATTTAAGCCGACGTATTTGCTAAAAACCAAGACAGTGGGCATATTAATGTTGAGAATGAAAGTCATGGGAAGTCATGGGACGGTTCCTGTATTTGTCAGCTGCTCCCATGCATTATTTCTTTATTTATTCCTTTGAGGATATGCAATATATGTTCATGTGAACCAGGTGTGTGCTCAAGACACCTGGTTGTTACACAACTTTTCCTCTTGTTGGCTTTTGCCTCGGCCTAATTTGGAAATCTACGAGGTCCAAACAGCTGAACAACAATTACTATTGTGCTGGAAAACAGGCCCGGGGAAACCATGCCACTGCACCTGTGTGTGTGTGTGTGTGTGTGTGTGTGTGTGTGTGTGTGTGTGTGTGTGTGTGTGTGTGTGTGTGTGTGTGTGTGTGTGTGTGTGTGTGTGTGTGTGTGTGTGTGTGCCTGTATGTGTGTGCTTATTTATGGTTCTCTCTTTCTCTCTCTCTGCTGGAAGTCCCCGCCGTGGTGTGTAGAGTAGGGTCCGTCTTCCTGTCTTTCTGCCAGAGGCCCCATTGTTGTGTCGACGTGTTGCCATAGGAAACTAAATAAATGAAGCGTCATCACTTGGTTACCCGCGGCAACATGATGGCTCCTGGTGCAGCCGAGAGGGCAGAGAATCCATCGGTGAATCAATGCAGTTATCGGTGGAAATATATCGGAAACCTGGCGCCAATTTCACCTTTTGTACCTCAAAGAAATCTATTCCGAGACTTTGTGTTGACAAAGACACAATTCCTTAAAGGGGACACATGATGCCACCAGGTGTGAGTGTGATTAGTCATTGTAAGCCGTTTCACAATTGCCATGTGACCCAGTGGACTGTACCGACAGGTAAACTGATCTAGTCAGCATACATCTAGGTGGACATTCCCACTTGTGATGTCACTAGACGGTAGTCACATGGCAATTGTCAAACGGCTTGCAATGGCTAATCACACTCACACCTGGTGGTATAGTTTACATTTTAGGTTTGCTCCCGCTTTATTTGGTTTTTTTTTCCCGCCAGAATTCGTGACATGTCCGGTCCCACCTGGCTCCCGCCCAGGACCCTCGACGCCGCCGCCACCGAGCAGACCGGCCCTCCGATGTCCCACGTCACCGTCGGCGGGGACATCTACCGTCTCCCCAACAAGAAGGGCCCCTCGTCCGGCCACCCGGCCCGGCCCAAGTACAGCCTCTACGAGCAGAACGGAGATGGAGGAGGAGGAGGTGGAGCAGCCACCAGATACATGGCAACTGGACCCACGGGTACGAGCGATCAGTCGAATTCAGTCAAACACCGATGTGTATGTTAACATTTTCATTTACATTTAGGGCATTTGGCAGATGCTTTCATCCAAAGCGACTTACAAAGATAGCAGTAAGGGTAAAGCCATTTGTCAGAATGAAATGTTTCAAGCCATTCAAAGAAATCAAAGCGAAAGTGTGAGCATTTTTCTATCAAGTAGTCGGGAAGGATCTTTGAGTTCATTGTGAGCGTTCTCCATTAAACCGTCAATTGGAAAAGATTTGATATTGAAAGAAAAACATAATCAATGAAAGTATAGATAAGTCTTTTTATATTACATATGAGTATTATTTGCTGTACCGCCCTTTGTCAAGCCAGACAGGTTGATTCTTGACTTGTATCTTGTAATGTGTAATCCGACCACCAGGTGGATCTGTTCATCATTCATCCAGTGACCACTACTACCCTCCTCCTCCCCCCCACGGCCCCAAAGAAGACCGCAGCTGGAGTCCTCATATGGACGGCTACGTGCAAAGGGTAGGGGGGCTGCTGACAAATATCACAATAATATCAAACTCTTTTTAAATGTGATGTACTCTTAATGTACAATTGGCAATGGATGAGTACTAAATTGACGATAGAGCAATTTTAAAAAGGGGGAACCATTGTTGGAGAAAACCTCATCTCACAAATCAGACTCAAGATTAAAATCTAAAGTCTGATGGCAGACAAGCTCAATTCTTTCGCTGTGTTGCTGGAGACAATCATGTTGCTGGAGACGAGGCGTAACTCCGCCCACTTTGCATGGTCTCCCCCCCAGAGGGTTCTGCTGCAACTTAGTAGGTGAGATCAGGGAGGAAAAACACAAATATTCGAGGTTTTTTTTATTTTGTATGTATTTATTTTTCAGCACCGTAGCCATGACAACCGCTCCAACATCGACGCCGACATCGACTCCCTGACCAGCATGCTGGCCGACCTGGACAGCCACCAGCAGGACTCTGGCGCGCAGGTGAGGGCCCTGCCACACCCCCTCACGGTGGGGCGGGGGGGGCTTAATGGACCTAGGGATACAGTAGATAGAAGGTACCCTGTTTAATTGAATATTGTCTCCTCCCACCCCCGCACAGCTCTACGACAACGTGCCTTACAGCCCACACTTGCAGCCCGAGCGCTACAGCCCCGCCCCCCAGAGCGTGGCTCCGCCCCCGCTGCCCAGCCGGCCCTCCGTGGGCTACCCGCCCCACCCCCCCCAGAGCCAGTACCACCACCACCAGCACCCCCACCACCACCAGCAGCAGCAGCAGCAGCAGCAGCAGGCCCGGGCCTACCCTGTCGAGCCCCAGTACCACAACCCCCCGAACCCCCACCAGCACCATCACCACCACCACCCGAACCCCCAACAACAACATCAACAACAATACCACCACCCTAACCTGCAGCAGCAGCAGCAGCACCACCACCCTAACCCCCAACAGCAGCATTACCAGCAGCAGCAGGATTACTCCTCCTCCACCACCGCCCCCAAGCCCTACCCGCAGCCGGTGCCGGCGTCCTACACCACCGCCTCCACGCCCACGGGCCCCCGCTTCAGCGTGCAGGTGAAGACGGCGCAGCCCGTCACCTACGCCCAGACGGGCCGGCAGGCGGAGCAGGCCCACACGCCGCCACCGCCGCCCCGCCAGCAAGCAGCAGCAGCAGCAGCAGCAGCAGCACCCCGGGGCGCCGCAGGGCTGGTACCCCAACGCCCACCCGGACCCGATGCACCCGCACACCGGACCCCCGGAGCCGGGACACAAGGGCGGCGGGAGGGGCCCCCAGAGAGGGCCCGAGGGCGGCCAGGGCCCCGCCTACCAGACCAACAAGGTGAGGAAGGCGGAGAAAAGGTCTGAGGGACCTGATTTGCACATCGCAAGCTGTTTTACAAGGGAAATGATGTCCGGAGCCAGCGCTTTCTACCATATTTATCATCTAGTATACTAACTTTATTATAGTCAAAGTGTTAAAATAGCAAGAAGAGAATTGTTATATAATATATAAAAATTCTCTTCTTGCTATTTTATCTTTTTTGTCTTATTGTGTATATTGTGCCGTTCAATAAATATATTATATATATTGAACAGCACAATATACATAATTAGATAATACACTAACACAATATACATAATAATGAAAAAGATATATAAAATATAAAATGTAATGTTATGTTGGCTCCAGAAATATTGATTGAATATTGAGTATTATTAATGTACAAGTAAGTAAGGGTTGCATTCCATGTAGTCTATGTTGAATAGCGACGATGCCAACCTACCAGTTGCGCTTTAACGCTCCCACAGTGTCAGAAGCAGAATCCTCTCTTATCGGTCCCTTGATATCCATCCTTGCCATTTCCACGTGTGTCCCCTAGGGGGCGGCGACACCCAGACCTGAGGAGGAGCTGGACCGGCTGACCAAGAAGCTGGTGTACGACATGAACCACCCCCCTGTGGAGGAGTACTTTGGTATGGCCCTGGTTCCTTCAGTGGACAAACTAATGTTGCTTTTTTACATTTATTGTAAAGGCGGCACAACATTTCCCGACCATTAATCCATTCCGTTGTTAGTCTAGCGAATGTTTTATTTCTGTGTGGAGCGCAAAATTTGACCTTATCTTTGAATTTCCTGCACATTTCTGCGGCCCTTTTAACCACTTAACTACCACTCCCCTATATGACATACTAAATATATTACTTCAATGTATATAATAATAAATAAATGTCACTAATTAATGGAACATTTCAGTGTTGCTGAGGTGGATAGTGAAATAAATAGTAACAGCGCTGTCCCGTATTGCGTTGTGACCAAGTTTTGACCTTTGACCTTTGACCCTTGACCCGTCAGGCCGCTGCGCCCGCTGCGGGGACAACGTGCTGGGCGACGGCAGCGGTTGCGTTGCCATGGAGCAGGTGTTCCACGTGGAATGCTTCACCTGCATCACCTGCCACGCCCGGCTGCGCGGCAAGCCCTTCTACGCCCTGGACAAGAAGAGCTACTGCGAGAGCTGCTACATCGTGAGTGGCGGCCGCAGAGCCCGGGCCATTTTGTCGGTTATTTATCATGCCGAAAAATACAAACAGTTGTTTGTTGTGGGCTTTATTAGCAACGTCCCGCGACACATTACAAACGCTGTGATCGCACAATAGATGACATGTACATACATTTACATTGAGGGCATTTGGCAGACCCTTTTATCCAAAGCGACTTACAAAGAGTACATTTGTTGAAGGAGGCAGCAATATATCACTGTGGTACATAAAGATAAGAATAGAGCAGGTTTCAAGTTCATCATTCATAGTTGCAAGGCTAACAGAACGAGTTTCATAATTGCTAGGTTGCCTGCATTCCCCCTTGGGGATGAATGAAGTCCTAATCTAATGTCTAATGTGTAAAATGTCTAATCAGATGAATTTGAGCAGTTGAACTGGCCCTCTGTGGCCAATTGGCAGAGAAATAAATGCATTTATATGCAAAAATGTTTGTCAAGAGGGAATGAAATGCTGACTCTGTCTCTCTCTCCCTCTCTTTCTCTGTGTCGCTCTTTCTCTCTCTCTCTCTCTGTCTCTCTCTGTCTCTCTATCTCTCTCTCCTCCTCTCTCCCCAGAGTACTCTGGAGCGCTGCTCCAAGTGCTCCAAGCCCATCCTGGATCGCATCCTGCGGGCGATGGGCAAGGCGTACCACCCACGCTGCTTCACCTGCGTGGTGTGCAGCTGCTGCCTGGACGGTGTGCCGTTCACCGTGGACGCCACCTCCCAGATCCACTGCATTGAGGACTTCCACAGGTGTGCACACACACACACACACACACACACACACACACACCACACACACACACACACACACACACACACACACACACACACACACACACTGTATATACACAGACAGACACAGGTACACTCAAACAGGTACACACACACACACACACACACAGATACACAGACAGGCTAACAGGTACACACACACACACAAACACAGACGGAGACAGAGCCACAGACACAGGTACACACACTGGCAGACAGACACACACACAGGTACACACACTGGCAGACAGACACACATACAGGTACACACACTGGCAGACAGACACACACACAGGTACACACACTGGCAGACAGACACACATACAGGTACATACACTGATAGACAGACACACACACAGGTCCACACGCTGGCAGACAGACACACACACAGGTACACACAGGTACACACAGAGGCAGACAGACAGACACACACACACACAGACACACACACACAGGTACACACACTGACAGACAGACAGACACACACACACACAGGTACACACACACTGTCCTGTAACCTATATACTGTAACTTGTAGCCTATCTCTCGTGTGTGTGTGTATCTGGTGTGTGTGTGTGTGTGTGTGTGTGTGTGCGGAGCAGGAAGTTTGCCCCCCGCTGCTCTGTGTGTGGTCAGGCCATCATGCCCGAGCCAGGCCAGGAGGAGACGGTGAGGATCGTAGCGCTGGACCGCAGCTTCCACGTCAACTGCTACGTCTGCGAGGTGAGACACGCACGCACGCACAAATTAAAAAGTTGTTAAATTATCCCGCAAACCCCGATTTATACACACAAATATTTATTATAGGTATTATAGTTTTGTGACGGTGAAGGACTTAAAGGGGACATATTATGCCACCAGGTGTGAGTGTGATTGCAATTGCATTTGCCACAATTGCCATGTGACTATCTTCTAGTGACATCACAAGTGGGAATGTCCACCTAGATGTATGATTACTAGATCAGTCTACCCAGCCTAGGACCCAGTGGACTGTACCGACAGGTAAACTGATCTAGTCAGCGTACATCTCGGTGGACGTTCCCACTTGTGATGTCACTAGATGGTAGTCACATGGCAATTGTCAAACGGGTCGCAATGGCTAATCACACTCATACCTGGTGGTATAATATGCCCCCTTTAACTGTGTGTGTGTGTGTGTGTCCGTCCCAGGAGTGTGGCCTGCTGCTATCCTCTGAGGAGGAGGGCCGGGGGTGCTACCCGCTGGACGGACACATCCTGTGCAAGAGCTGCAGCGCCCGGCGCATCCAGGACCTCTCCGCCAAGATATCCACCGACTGCTAGCCGACCGCTAGCCAACTGCTAACCGACCGCTAGCCGTCTGCTAACCGGTAACTGGTCGCTGCCACCGGTGGGTTCAACTGTCCAAATCAAATCGCGAGCAATTTCGAAATACAGCAGAATCGCGATGTCGTGACGCATGGACAAGTCAAACGAGACGAGTTATAAAGATTATTATTATTTTTTTTAATGAATACAACCATGGTACTTGCTCTGTACTATGTTTTTCTGTGGCCACACTTCAGGCTCCCGCTCTTCGGTGCCCCCGAGTGGCACAAATGTGCGAACTTTTTTTTGTCGGTTATCAGAATGGTCACGCTCGTCGTCATGTGAAACAGACGCCGTCACTCGCTTCTGCTGGACTCCCAGGGTCCATTATTCGATACGTCCCATTGCTTTGCCTTGGTTTGTTTCATTTTTGTTTTATTTTTTGCTTTTCTTGTTTATTCATTGTTTTGGTTGAGTGTCCCTCGCCGAGACCCTGACCCGCCGGCAGCTATGAGCTCCAGCGCAGGAGCCGCGTTACAACGTCGGCGCGCGGCAACATCCGACCACAGCACAGCACAGCACACCACAGCACACCACAGCGACCCGCGCTACTGGCTACTGCTGTGCGCTTATTTCTGTGATCGACAGCGACTTTGGCCAATCAGAATGCCACGCGTTTCAGGCAAGATGGTGGCGGTGTTCCGTTGGTTTGGCTGTTTGCCGTTTGGTTACTCTTAAGATTGCTCCCGATCTCCACCTGTACTCTCATTATACGATATGAACAATAATGTATAAATATAAATATATATATATAAATATATATACCATATATATATATGCATATGATGTTGAACACAGCTGCCTCCACTGTGTTCACTATAAATGTAATTGGATTTTTGGGGAACCTACATTGAATATGACAATAGTGGACTTGTATTTAATAATAACAAATAAATGTACTTATGAGCGTGGAACCACCCCAAAGCCAACCGGTAGAAAGCACACGATACAACGTGAACTGTGACTGTACATAACTTTGTTTTGCTTTAAGCACTCGTATAAAGCACAGAACTAGCTTTCATTTTGGACCTCCTGCCAAATCAAACATTTCGAGATGTCCACAGATCAATACTTTTTGTTTATTTTCTTTTTACGTTGTTACTGAACAAAAAAAAAAAAAATGTGTTGGTTTATACTTGACTGTTACCATGAAGATGAAGGTGCAATGAAGTACAAAAATTCAATCAACTGCCCAAAGCAGAAGAACACAGGGTTGCTACTTTTGGAGGGCCGTGTGAACAAGCTACGTCTTTTGGCTCGTTTTTGTGTTACAGTATTTATTTAGGTTTTTTTTTTTGTTTTGTTTACCCTGTCTTTCCGTCCGACTGTTATTTGTGTGTGTGTGTGTGTGCGTCTGTGTGTGTCTCTGCCATCAAGGGCTAATCTTTTCGAAAGCTTACCTCAACAGAATTCTGTCTCTGGGCGATCCAACTCGCGTTCTTGTCTCCTGCGTTATTATTCCCGCTCACAGTTACTCTCGCTTGTCTGTTATGAAATACATTCTTCACACGCTTCTTTTTTTTTGGTGGGGGGGGGGTTGTAATTGAATCTTTTCTTCCTCAATCTTTGAGGTTGTCAATCTTACGTTTTTCTCGCCTGAGGTCAAGAAGAGATTGAGTTTAACGGGCTAAACGCGCCAACTTTAGCGAACGAACACGCGGCCCACTGGGTTTGTCGTTGCATACGTTTTTTGTTGTTATTTGTATTGTTTGTTTTGCTGCCAATACAATTCTGCGTGTCGCTCGTCAACCGTCACCCGTGACGACCGTTAGTGTGGTCAGGAGAGGCTTCTGTTCCGCACCGAACACGGAGCACATGGCTGTACGGTGGATGTCTGCTGAAAATAGGAGCCGTGTGGTGAAATGAGGGGAGCGTGACACTATGATAATGTTATGTTGCTTTAAACCTCTCATGCAGATTGTATACATATATCATACATATATCAACAGCAAAAAAAAAACTATTAAAAATTATTTGAAGTTCATGGTGTTTTTGTTTTTATTTACATTTTTTATTCCTTTTTTTTTTAAATGTCTTTATGCATAATATTTAAAATGACGAACAAGAACTATCCATCCATCCATCCATCCATCCATCCATTTCTGTCCGCTTATCCGGGGCCGGGTCGCAGTGGCAGCCGGCTAAGCAGGGCCCCCCAGGCTTCCTTCTCCCCAGTTCCTTCTCCTTCTCTCTAGTTCCTCCTGGGGGGTCCCGAGGCGTTCCCAGGCCAGACGAGATATATAATCCCTCCAGCGAGTTCTGGGTCTGGGCCTCCAAAGGGAGGCGCCCGGGGGGCATCCTAATCAGATACCCGAACCATCTCAGCTTTTTCGACGCGGAGGAGCAGCGGCTCTACTCCGAGCTCCCTCCGGATGTCTGAGCTCCTCACCCTATCTCTAAGGCTGAGCCCAGCCACCCTGCGGAGGAAACTCATTTCGGCCCCTTGTATCTGCAATCATCTGTATCATCGGACGAACAACAACTAACAAGCTGTAAATGTCTTCCAAAAGAAGTTCCGGCAGCCTGCCTTGCGCTGTCTTTGCGAGAGGGCCAGGTTGGGTTGCAGGACTCCGCTGAACTGCGACACCTCCTCCTTGTCAGGTAGTACTTGGTTGGTGCGGACAGGAGCCATTCTAGCCAGATAGTTCAGTAAGTGCAGACGATCATGGTCCTTCTAAAGAAGAAAAACAAATGTTCAAACAAATCGGATGGTCAATATTGTTCAGGTGGAGTGAGTCATGGATTACATGTTAAACATTTACATTTACATTTAGGGCATTTGGCAGACGCTTTTATCAAAAGCACATTTGTAGAAAGAGACAGCAATATATTGCTGCGATGCATAAAGATAAGAATAGAACAGGATTCAAGCATTTATAATTGCAAGGTTAATAGAACACGTTTTATAGTTGCAAGGTCAAGAGAACAAGTTTCATAATTCCTATGTAGACTGCATAATAGCTGGGATAAGAGGTGCCAATCTGAGTGAACATCACAATCCAACCACACACAAACACAAATAACATTGTGAAATGTAATTTTGGGCCATGTGATTATGACGCACCCTAGCCCTATAGCGCCCCATAATGGCCTAAAGAAACGACCCCTTCATTAACATGGTTAATGGATGCAATGGATGTCATACGTGCATAAAACGGGCTAACAAAGCATTACAATTATAAATAACAATTATAATAAATTGACTTGACGAAGACTATAAAATATTTAAAACAAATATATTAATTACTGAAACAAATACTGGTAAATTATAAAGTTGCAACAAATATTAGCTATGGAAATAAATACTGTGCAATTATATGCAAAAACAAACAAAAAAATGTCATTATTGGGATAAAAAGGAGACATTTTCTCTCTATATTTTGAGACTACTCACCACGTCCGTGTCCAGGCTGGCTGTGAGCCGCAGCAGCAGCAGCAGCAGCACACAGGGTCGTGAGGGGACCATACTCTTTTTAAAACAAACAAACAAACAAACTAACTAACAAACAAACAAACACACACACACACACACTTGGGTCAACGGTCAGAAAGAGAAGGAACGTCTCCGCGGCTGGCTCCCTCTCCAATGAGAGATCTATTGATCCCCACAATGGATCAGTTGCCCATCTATATCCCCCCCGACCCCCACCCTAAGGATACTCAGGCCCAGAGGACGACGTGATTGGTGGAGACAGAAGCGTGACTCTTCTAATGGCTAATGACACAAAGTGACTCAAAAGTTAATGAGTCTGTGTGTGTGAAAGGCCTTCCATTCCCTTTTTCGTGTTTCACACGTCTCACACGTCTCACACGTCGGCGTGTGTGTGTGTGCGTGTTGAATGGACGATATCAGTGGTAATCAGCCCCTTGACAATGTTAATATGAACTTTTAAAGGACCTTAGTGCAATACCATAGTATAAGTAATAGTATAAATACTATTACTCCTTGGCCTATTATTATTATTAGTATTAGTATTATTATTGTTGTTGTCTGATTGGTCCACTGTGTTGACGGCTGTCTATAAATTGTCCAATCAGCCGCGGCGCGTCAGTCAAGATGGAGTAGGCCCCAGATTACGCACGAAATAAACAAATCCTATGTGGGCCATGCGCTGAAAAACCTGAAGTATGTATTTTCTTTCCATCTGTACTTATGAATAAAATATATCTTTCATTCCTACACAGGCCTAATGATGTTTTGATTTATTTTCATTTTAATTTATTTTCTTTTTTTTTAAAGAATGACTTGGAAATATGTCCCCATGTTCCTGGCGGCTGTGTGTCTGTGTGTGGGCGCGTCTGTCCAGCCAGGTAAAGTAAAGTAGCCTAATAATTCACTTTACTTTGATTTGATTGAATTAGATCCATAGTAATAATGTCCTTTATGCATATTTTTCTGATGATGTTTAGGGGACTTTTGGACTCATTGCCACGACCGTCACTTCTGGGTCACAATCAAGTCCACCTTCCTGGGGGAAAAGTTCGGTTTTCATTTTGAAGGTAAAGCATCCATCACTTTAATTTGTAAAATAATTGATGTATATGCATATTCCTTTTTTTTCTTTTTGACCATGAGCCCCTCCACACCTAGTAGGCTCCTATGCTCACCTGTAAACTACATTACATTACATTATCATTATGTATCCAGACCGGAGCGGATTCACCTTCCCACCCGACCGAGGGGCCGCCCAGTGCGGCTACACGGCCTTACGGGGCCCCCTGGGGGACCTGTTGTTCAGAGCATCCTTTCTGGCCTGCCACGTCCAAAGCCAGGTGGACCATTCACAGTCAACTGTTGGCCTTATGGGTATACACTTATGGGTATACACCTGTTCTTTTACATGTAAATCATTTATCCCCCCACCCCTGCAGAATGACACAGAGTACAGTTTGAATGTGTGGTTTGTGAACAGCGGAGCCAACGGCACCGCGACGACGCATCCCCTCCGCCTCCACTGCGCCCTCTGGTGGCCGTGGGCCGCCAGGGAAATAGTGTGTGAGGAAAACTACATGGAGGTGAATGATTCAACCGTACAGTAGGCCTACCCTAGTGGAAATCTGGGACATATATTGGAGTATTATGGGATAAAGACACAGCATCTTTTAGAAACATGCTTGTTGATTCGCTGTTAATAAGGGCGACGTTGTCTATAATGACTTGAATGTTAAAGGTCCTGTATGTAACAATAATGAATCCGTTCAGGGAATGCATGTAGGATTTTACAGCACAAATCACTTTAAATTGCCAATTTGTGAGCAGGTTGTGGTTGAAGTAAAAAAAACGGAGACCTTCCCCGACTGTTGCGTAGAACAGCTTTTGGGCTGATTGGGTCGGATTTCGTGGGAAAAAGGAACAAAGTGACATGGAAGCGTGGATAATTAAAATATATATATATTTTATAGCTTTTTTTGAACGTGTACAATGTTTAATTATGATTAGAACTAACATTAGTTTCTGATTGTTATTGTCTCAACCTACGGAGCTCAGAATGCACTGATTCTATAGTACCTTTAAGAGATGATTATGTATAATTATATATCTATATATAAATGAAATAAAATGATCTTGCCTCTTTTTTTAAAGCACGTTAAATCTGTCCAGAACAACTTCTCTTGTTTTCTTCAGGTGTCTGTCCAAATTCCCAAGCTACAAGCTTCATTCAAAGTCCAGCCGGTGAGTTACTGGCGATTCAAACGCATAAAAATATCACTTTTATTTTTTTAGATTTACATTTACATTTACATTTAGGGCATTTGGCAGACGCTTTTATCCAAAGCGACTTACAAAGAGTACATTTGTTGAAGAGAGTACATTTGTTGAAGATCCTCTGGTTTTGAATTGCAAGGCACACAACAAATTGATGCACATAAGTAAATTTTGAATACATTTTTTTGAAAACTCAAAAATTACATGTTAAATAAGATTTCCCTTGACACGCGTGTCCTTCCCCCAACCGGACCTCCTCAACAGGGAGCTAAGTTTTCAGAGTTGGGCGTCATCATACACGGACAGGAGGAGGAGGAGGAGGAGGAAGAGGAGGAGGAGGAGGAGGAGGAGGAGGAGGAGGAGGAGGAGGAGGAGGAAGGTGACGAGGCAGGAGAGGAGCGTTCCATGTCCAGGAGAGAGGCCTCCGACCTGGGCTACCTCGTCTCCCAGGCCCGCTCCCGCCTCCTCCTCCGCGCTGCCTACTCCTCTCCCCAATCGTTCACTATCCAGGTGCTGTAGTAACGCGGTGTCACCAGCAGAGGGCGGTGCTGTTTGTTGTTTGTTACCATAGACTGTATACTGTAGGCTGTCTACAATAAGTCTTTTCCTGGTGTTTTTAGGAGAGGGGAGTGGATATTGAGGTGGTCAGAGCCTCCATCTTGGCCTCTGTTCAGGGGGTTCACCTGGCCGTCGATGCCACTGTAGCCTGCAGTAAGAGTGAGTGTTTCACTGTACGCCCACCATGTACTGTCACAGTGGGGCTGTTAAAATAAGCTCTCTCTGTGTCTGTCTGTCTGTCTCGCTGTCTGTTTGTCTCTCTCTCTGTCTCTGTCTGTCTGTCTTTCTCTCTGTCTCTCTCTGTCTCTCTGTCTCTCTGTCTGTCTCTGTCTCTCTCTCTGTCTGTCTGTCTGTCTGTCTCTCTGTCTGTCTCTCTCTCTGTGTCTCTCTCTCTCTCAGACAAGGCTACGGTGGACGGTTCCGACCTGCTGTGGACGGACCCCCACATCTACCCTCCGCTGGCCCACGGACGGCTCGTGGAGGCGGGGACGAGGCTGGGGGTGGGGCCCCTGGTTCTGACCAGGGACGAGGCCCAAGAAAGGGGGTACCGGATCATTCTGGCGGATGGGCTGCTGGAGCTGCGGGTTCCGCTGGCGTCGCCGGGTACTGACGTCAAGGTACGGGGAAAGACAGAACATTCACATACACACACACACACACACACACACTGGAACCAGTGACACACACACACACATTATGGTTTCAGAGCGCGGTGGTGGGGGGGCGCTACGGGCAGGTGGCGGCGGTGGACCAGGTGTTCTTCATGCGCCAGTGGCAGGACGACCTCTGGCCCCTCACCCAGCAGCGACTCTTCCGGCCGCTGGGGGCCCCCTTCATGCCCAGGACCCTGCTGATCACCGACAGTGAGCCAGACCCACAGCCCAAGTCTGTTGTCGTTTGTTTGTTTGTTTGTGAATGTTTTTATTTTTTAAAACCACTTATCAAATGAAAAAGCAGAGATAATGTGAATATTAACATTGGAAGTGGATTTTTTGTTTTGCTATTTTTGTGACTTTTGAGTTAAACTTAAGTGGAATTTGAGTGATATTTTGATCAAAATGTTGTCTTTGTAGTCAAATTTGAGTGGACTTTGTATGTATTGGATTTATTGTTGTTATGACCTCGTTAACCCCCTCTGCTGGACAATAATGGAGTTTATAATTAGAAAGCTGTGATGGACACAAATGTAATTATTTTGAATACTACTTCAAATTCAGCTTTCAGTTGACTCTGCAGTATTTGTGTTCATGTGTTTAGCTCAAACTGGATAGAAATTAAATCATTGTGACTTGGCTCTACATATCACCTCTCTGTCTCTCTATCTCTCTCTCTCTCTCTCTCTCTCTCTCTCTCTCTGCCTCTTCCTCTCTCTCCCAAGACACGGTGGTGTCCAAGGGAGTCTTCAACTTCACCCTTGGGTGCTTTCTGCCAGACGTGTCCCTCGATCGGTCACGTTGAGCGGGGGAGGAGGTGGGGTGCTCTGGACCCGGGACCGGACCCCCGGGGACGCCCAGGTGGTGTCTAGGGTCTCCCACGGCAACGGGAGCCACTCCTACCGGCTCCTGGTTCCGTTCTCACACGCCGGTGTGACCCGAGAGGTGAGATGCACGCACACGCACACACACATGAGCACACCATGAATCCTCCAGATTTCTTCCCATCCACACCAGCATGGAGCCGGCGGCTACAGAAGGCTCACTCTCGCGCTGACCTTTGACCTCATCATTTCCCCCCGTGGCGAGGTGTTCCACCATCACGCTGTTGTGCAGTGCAGCGGTCAGGACCCCGACGGTGAGCGAGGGAGGGAGGGAGGGAGGGGTCGTACTTCTCTTATCAACATCACATGATGGACTCTTCTGGGTTGTCAATGGCAACCTCGAGATAGGAACGCTGCACTCGTAGTCACAGCAACCCAAAGTGGTTTCTGAAATTAGTTTGCATTGTGTTTGAACAGGGATAACGCAGACCTTTTCTTTTTAAGACCACATTTGGATTTGGGTGCAAGTTTTTCATTTGTACTCATATTAAGTATCGCATTTAATTTAATAATAATGAGGAATTGTATTTATATAGCACACTTTAAAATACAGTGACATCTCAAGGGTAAAAACGATCTCCCGACCTCCTGAAGGTTGGTTGGTCTGGTGCAGTTTATGGCCTTGAACACCAGTAGGAGTAACTTGAAGACCGCTGAGGGAGTGAAGGACTGGGGTGACGTGCTGTGATTTCCGTGTTTTGGTGAGAAGCCGGTACTGCGGTACTGTTTTGGACATGTTAGACTTGCAGGGCTAAAGACAGCAAAGCTAAGATGGAGACTATAATCAGGCTAAAGGCTAAAAACTAACTCTACTTACGAACTCGACTAAAGGCTGAAAACGCAGGTGGACAAGCGGCAAACAAACAGCGCTAGTGTCCTCTCCCCTTCAATTTTTTTTTAATCACACGCCACCACCCAGAGCCAGGGGGTCTTAGGCTGGAGGCCCAGTGTCTGGAGCGGAGCCTGCGGGTGCGGCTGTACTACGGGCCCCGGGACCCGGACGACATGCAGTGGGAGCTGTACCTGGGGGGCCGGCTGCTGGACCTGGAGCTGGTGGAGATGGGGGGCTTCAGGCTGGACGACCAGGACGACAGCTTCGACGTGGAGATCCCCCTCCATGGCACCGGGCTGGTGTTCCAGGTGAGGAGCGAAAGACATTTTCCTCCAAGTCGTTGGCTCAACACAAGCGACCACGAGTCAGGTTCAGGTTCCTGTACGCTTGACACATTTACATGCCGATTTGCGTGCTGTTGTTTTGCCGACGGACTTATCCAAAGTAGATGTAAAGAAATCAGAACAAAGTGTGTTTTTGCCAGTCATCCCTCTTTTGTGATTTAGTATTTCTAACTATGGTACTGAATATTGCAGGTGGAATAGATGAGCTGGAAGTGAGAAATGGTGGCCATTTTGTCATTCTGCAAAGACTCGCGTACCGTGTTCTCCTTACGATATAATATCCTACATCTTCTTTTTAATCGTTTACCATCTCTATGGCCAGTTCAGTGCATCCTGGCGCATAGGATATAATATACATTTACATTACATTTACATTTAGGGCATTTGGCTGACTCTTTTATCCAAAGCGACTTAGCAAAAGCAATATATCGCTGTAGTACATAAAGAATAAGGCAGGTAAGAATAGAGATAAGAATAGAGCAGGTTTCAAGCATTCATAGTTGCAAGGTTAATAGAACGAGTTTCATAATTGCTAGGTTGCCTGCATCATAGCTGGGATAAGAGCAGACGTGCCATTCTGGGTGCATTACCAACATCTAGGAACATACAATATACTCTCCTCATTTGAAGGACAAGTCTCGTCGTTTTTTTTGTCCAATGTTTCCCGTCTCCTGTCTCCCTGTGCAGGAGGTGACCCTCGGCGGCGTGGTGGTCACGGCTGAGCTGTCCGTGGTGGACCTGGAGACCCAGCAAGTACAGGACAAAGTCGTCCAGAGATGCACGTTTCCTGCTGGGGAACTCCTCGGTGTGTTCATTCTATTTATTCATTTATTTAGCGGGGACATTGAGTGCACGTTAATCAACATTTCAGTTTCTACAATCATCAATGTAAATTAGTTAGTTAGCTAATGAGCTCATTTTCTGTAGTCTGTAGTCCCTGCCTGGGCAGATTATTATAAATTACCAGCCTAAAATTCAAAAATCAATATATGAAAATGCCTGTAAAGCCTTTTGAGACTGTACTGTGATTAAGGGCTATACAAATAAATTACTTGACTGCTGATTCTCTCTCGTTTGGTCGGTGTTTGACAGTGTGCTTGCCGGAGGGACGGATGGTGGCGGTGGTCGACACCACCCACGCCTCTCCACCCATTCACCCAAACCGCACCACCCTGGTGGACCCCAGCTGCGTTCCCGCGGAAACGGACAGCACGCGGGCCCTGTTCCGCTTCGACGTGAACACCTGCGGCACGACTGTCACGGTGTGTGTGTGTGTGTGTGTGTGTGTGTGTGTGTGTGTGTGTGTGTGTGTGTGTGTGTGTGTGTGTGTGTGTGTGTGTGTGTGTGTGTGTGTGTGTGTGTGTGTGTGTGTGTGTGTGTGTGTGTTAATTGATTGGTTGGTTGTTCACAGACACATGGAGATTTCCTGGTTTACGAGAACCAGGTGAGGTACCAGCAAGAGTTCCTGCCCCGGGGGGAGGAGGCGGAGCCAGTGATCCAGAGGGAATCGCCCTACAGGTGGCTCACATACCCACACTGGGAGTTGTTGCATTAACGTGATGTCGTCATGGCGACGTCACGCGTAGCGTTTAACGTCCTTCTCATCCCTGCTCTGCATGCCAGGTTGACCATCCAGTGTCGCTACCCGGCCAGAGGCCCCAGCGTTCTGCTTTTACCGTCGCCACGGTAACGCCCCAACTCTGGACCCGTGGCTCCTCTGTTGTGACACCGTGGCCGTCGCCGTCTCATTCACCTTGTGGTTGATGGACTGATGTGTTTACATGTGTTGCTACGGAGACCGGGGCGTCGGCCACGTTGAGTCTGACTTCTTCTTCTGTGTTTGGAATGTTGCAATGAGGATTTTTAGGTTGTTTTTATAAAATAAATTCACATCCCCTCTGTCTCTGCTGACATAATAGTACCAAAAAAGTAGGGGGCGCACACACACGCCATGTCACCGTGGAAACGGACCGAATGGCCAGGAAATGTTTGTTAATATGACAGTAAATCCCTTTTTAAGAGTCCAAGTTCTCTTTGGTTTTCACATGACATGGAAATAAGAGGAGACAATTCTGCCCAGAGCTGCTAACCAACAGCTCTCCTAACTGCACCACCTCGAAGGCAGCAAGTTTATGGTCGGTGTTTATAATTGATTTGACATTCACACATTATCTTTCTGAAAAACTTGCATGGCTTACATGGACATTGACCTCAGGGAGACTTGAACCGGGGTGTCCAGAGTTCATAACCCAGAGTTCAGACTGCTGTACCATGGAGACGCCTGCCAAACTCTGCTATAATCTGCTTGGAGGTTATACACAAATCTCTGAACGTCTCCTGACAGAACTTTTTCGCCATGCTTTGAACGCCAACTGGGTTTTGAAAAGAATGGAACATTGAAAAACGAGATTCAGCACAAAAAGCCTTTATTAACCACACTTACACAATAAATAAAATCATTGAATATCAGCATCTTGAAGTATCCTTAAATAACCTGTAAAACAAAGACGTTAGGTTATTGGAGAACCAGTTAGTAATGAATGCTCAGGGTGAGGCGACCACCAGCACCGACCTTCATCATGTCCTTCATCACTTTGACCCTCTTGTCGTACTTCACTGCACTGCTCACGGTAGACCGAGGTGCCGGCGTGGGCTCAATACTAGGGGGCGGCATGTCCTGTTGTTGGCCTACGGCAGAGAAACAAACCAAACCACGCACCATAAACGGGGGCCAACCAGGACCAATTAAGGAATGCTAATTAACGAGGTATTGCCACACACCGGGGGGCTTGATACTCCAAATGCTGCCGACACCCGGGGGGTCCGAGACAAGCCGGTGAGGGTGCTGGAGCAGGCGATAGTAGAGGCCTGACAAGCGGTAGACACACTGCACAGTGACCCTGCAGGAAAGGGTAGAGAGCACTTTAGACCCCGCAAGGGCACATTTTTGGGGGAAAGGAGCTGCAAACTAACAGACAAAATAAAGTCACCTTTCAGGAACATCCATGGCCACTGGTTGTGGCCCTTCTGCACTGAGGAACCTCGGCGTAAAGACCACCTCGTTTTCATATACGACGAAATCATTTCCAAACTTGAAAGAATGGACAGTGCATTGCGTTACTTAAGAGTGCAGAGTCATCGGATGACAAAAGAAAAGTCAATGTAGTCATTTAAAACTGATACCTCGACCCTTGTCCCACAATTGTTAACCCCGAACACAAACAGGGCCATAGACTCGTCCTTTTCTATGGCGCCACAGGTTTTGTCCAAGAGGGAAACGCTGTAGGGCTCCCCGCCCCTCGGCGTGGCCACGGACACGTTGGCCACGAGGGTCACCTTTCCCGCAGGAGAACATACTGGAAACCAGGCGCACACAAATCAAATCAAATCAAGTAACCTTCTCACTGCAGCTGCCGCCAATTCTTGATGGGCTGAAAAGGGACCGATATGATTTACGAGCGTACTTACGGATCAGTTCACGAGTCGGAAACTGACATGTTTTGGCGGCGACGCCTCTCACTTTCAAGGTCTTTGCGTCGCGTACAAGAACCTCGAAGGTGCCGGAGAATGTCTTTAAGCCAACATTCTGTATAGGAGAACATATGCTAGTATGCTAGAGTTTCACAGCGCAAGAAATCTCCAGAACATCTCGAGGACAACGTGTGATGTGATGGTGTGATGATACCTCGTAGATGTAGCCGTCGGCAAACACCGGCACATTCAGAACCAGATTTTGGCTGTCCTTAGTCTTTATGTCCATCAGTGGGTACGGGCCGGCGTAGATCGCCCACAGGAAGGCAAAGGGACCCGGGTCCAGTGTAAAGTGGATGCCATTCTCAAAGCAGCGAGCCTCAACGACTGGAGGAACTGATGACGACAACAAAATAGCACACCATGCCAGTGACGTAACGGGAGATGATGAAAATACAAAAAATGACCGGACCAGTTTCGTCAACTTACAAACATCTTTGAACGCGGCCACAATCGTCACATGGTGATAGAAGGACTCCATCGCAGGCACAATGGAGAGTGTATAGTTTATATCCAGTTTGTACTGCAGAATCCCCTCATCAGAGAGCTGCATTGGGAAAAAAATATGAGCGTATAGCTTCTTAGTTTCTCAAACTCAATGTGGTAGTTGAACTTTTCCACCATAAGCATTTTAAGCATGAACAATAAACTAAGGGGCCCTACCTCCATGAGGACAAAAGGATGGTCAAAGGGCATCCTCAGAGTGTAGCCATGGGTGAGATTGGGATGAACAACCTCTGAGATGCTGACGTTTTTTGAAAGCCAACCAGGAGACTCCAAGATGCCGTTCAACCTCACGGCGGTCAACGCCACGTCTTCGGCGAAGCCCCCGAGGTAGACGGTGAAAGCGCCCTCTGCCAGCACCGTTTCTGGAATCAGAAACGTCCCTCAACGGTAAGGGCGCAGTGGTTGAAATACCCGCGGCGACACAGACACACGCCAGACACAGACACAGGATAAAACGTACGGTTTACGGAGAAGGTGGGCCGCGACAGGAGTGGCGAGACCAGCGGCCTGTACTGACGAAGTCTTGTGTCCATCTGATTCTCATCTATAAACCGCTGCTCAAAGTAGAGCTGGAAGACGTAGTACTCTCTGTACACGTTTTGCTCCACAAAGCTCTGAAAGTTAAAAAGTAGGGCATTACAACAACAACATCGTTATTGAAGAACCAAGGAAGGAATCCATTGCAATGGCGACAGGAAGTCCAAGTGCTGCTGACCTTCCTGTCTCCTCCTTGGGCATTATAAGGGATCATAACGTGGACCACCGGACCAAACGTCTCCATGTCGTAGCCTCTCTCCATGGCAGCGGCTGGCTCCAGGAGCTGCCCGTTGACGCCCAGTCGGATCTCTGTGCTCCAGGCATCGTACGACGAGCCTCCGGCATGCAGAGGGTTCACCCACACCAGACTGCTCCCGTTGTAGAAGCCGTTATCTAGGGAACACCATGGCTCAGTTTATGAAGGCCAATGTGAACTCATACCCGACACTGACACGCCAGTCAAACTTACGCATCGGGCAAGCGGCGAGGAAGTCCACCACGAGGAGAGTCCGACCTCGCCTGGAGAAGACGGTGGCGTGCACAGTGTCCACCTCCACGCCGGCGACCTGCAGAAGGATGGAGTTCATTAGAGAGGAGATCACAAAACTTCACGCAGCCGTCGGTGGGACAGACTCTGAGTGCATCTTACCAGGGCTTGTGTGGAGTGGGGCTGTTGATAAGGCGCGCGGAGGATGAATCTGCCCGCAGTCACGTTCACCGTGTAACCCATGTCCCGCGCGGCGGACAAGGTCATCGGGGACGACGACCGCTGCTCTCCCTTCCGAAACAGCACTTGCCAATCATTTTGAGCCAAACTGTAAGCCTGAGGACAGTAGAAGAGAAACACACCCACGCATTTCAATACAGATCTGGAAGCGGCAAGGGCAAGGCCCTCCAAGCAACGAAGCCTCGGTGACAACACAAAGCCAACTTACAGCATCGACAGCTGAATCCCACTCACTGACCCTCTTCCCCGTCGGAAAGCGCATCACATCATTCCTCATGGTGAGCTGCGGAGGAAAACATGTTTAAAGCAACCGACGTTCATACGTTCCCGCCAAAATGTCCCGCCAAAGGTTTGTCGTCGGCTTACTTCCATGTAGTTGACTTCACAGTTGATCTCTCTGGAGGCCCAGGGCAGGGTGGGGGAGCAGGTCTTGGTCAGGGCGTAGGTCTCCTCCTCTTGGCCATGCCGTGCCACCATCAGGTTGAAGCTTAACGTGAATGTTGTGTCGCCCTGAGCATACATATTGTACAGTGTGTTGTTGAGGTCACGTTTTGCACACAGTGTTTTTAAAATGTACAAGTGTGTAGGAGTTTCCTACAACCCCATCAAGAGGAAAAACAATATTGCGATTCGTTTGACAGATATTGCGATTGCGTGATGATTCACTATTAGCTGGAATGAGCAATTTCTGCATCACAATTTTCATTTTCACTGAAAAAATGAAATGATGATGTGACGTTTTTGGAGTCCGTACTGAACACGTTTTCTTACATTTGGAGAAAAACCTTTGTAGGCCAAGGCATCTGTGCAGTTTTACAACGGGATTACACATTTACATGTTTTACCCTGTGGCGTGTGTGTGTGTGTGTGTGTGTGTTTGGTGGCTGGTTTAAGCAGCCTCACCTGGCCCTGGCTGGCTGACGAGAGTCTGGGGCTGGGCGGGGCTGCACTCCTGTGGTGCGTTGCCTCATCGTAGCCCACAGGTTAAACCAGCCATCAACAACCGCTCTGTCTTTCTCACATAACTACACTCTTCACAATAGACTGGATTGTTCACCACCAACTAATAAGCTTGTGTCATGCGAGGCTACTTATACCAGCGACCAAACACACACACACACACACACACACACAACAAACAAACACACACACTCCACAATTAGGCAATGCACCACAGGTGAGCAGTCCCCACCAAGCCCCAGACTAATCATATAATACTTGGATTATTGTTAGTATGTCATGTCTACTGCCTCCTATATTGTGATTCATTTTGCTTTATGCTATTTTAATATACAGCACTTTGGTCAATGGTGGTTGTTTCAAAATGTGCTCTATAAATAAATAAACTGAAACTGAAGCTTAAACTTAAACTTAATCAGCCTAGTCTGCGGGACACATGGGCAATCAAACACCCCGACAATCTCAACCCCTATTCAACTATCCTGAACCTGAAGACCACCATTGCCGCAACTTCATGCACACACACACACACACACACACACACACACACACACACACACACACACACACACACACACACACACACACCTCGTTGACGGCGTGACAGGAGAAGTACGAGGCCCGGAGCTCAACGAGGCCCCGGCGAGGGAGCAGACTGACGCTGTAGCCGCACTCTGCCGCATACTGCTCTGTGATTGGATAGAACGCTCCGGAATCACCTGGAGGAACAACACAAGGGACAACGTAGGCTACTACACTTCCTGTCACATGATGTCGTCTTTGAAAAATGGGAGAGAGAGACATTTTTTAAAAGGGTGCGTGTTGTGACCAGTGGTGCTACCAGCGGCCTCGAATCGAAGCTCGGACCCTGCGGTGAAGGCGGTGTCGAGGGTCATCCTGAAGTAGCGATCCAGACAGTCCAAACTAAATGTCCCTTTGTGCGGGGAAACGAAATACAGGAATATGAAATGGACAGCACTGTACTGCACTGTACAAGTGCATCATATGAGGTACACCAGATCAGTGGTAGTTTGCACTCGCAGGGCTGACTGTCTGCAAGTACAAGTGAAAGAACCCATTGTCATTGTAAGAACTGTATGAACATTAATTGTTCATATCAGTTTGGCTTTGCCCAAATTATAATGAAGTAATGCCCCTCCATTATTTACTTCAGTAAATATTGACTTCAGTAAGTAATGCCCCTCCATTATGTACTTCATTGTTACAAATCAGCACATTTAAAAACTTCAGTGAGTGGCTTCCTCATGTTGAATTACTCCAGCTGTATAACTTGTATATAATATATATAATAAATATTGTTCTCAACCCAGGACAGTATTAATGCAGTGTTAGTATACCAGCGTACCGTTTGGAAGGTCAGCACATGTCCCACTCGACCACAGACAGACCGACAACAACAACACCACCACCACCACCCTCCTGTTGGGCATGAAGAGTCCGTTACACACACAGACACAGACACACACACACACAGAGACAGACACACAGAAACACAGAAACAGAAATTGAATATCAATCAAGTCCAAATAGTAAAAAAAAATTAAAGCTTTAAGTGGACTTACCCAAGAAGACAACTCACTGACGTCATCCCTAGTAGTACTTTTGACAATTAAGCAGCAAATCAGGAGGTAGTGACACTTAATGGGAGTACGAACTGGTTGCCCGTTCCTTCATCTCATCTCTCATCTCACCTCTCAGGTACTGGTAATGGTGTTGTGGATGGGAGGGAGATCACCCAGTGAGTAAAGAAGGGAGTATCCTGATCTCTCCTATGATTACAGGCTCACCGCCGCGTTATTACGGTCGAGGACACGTGTCTTAGGTAGGTGTGATAATGATCACATGACCTTATTTGCGCGCACACACGACTTGTCTGATTAAACTCCCAAACATTGAAAACTTTTAGGAAGTTTAGTCAAGTTTCTCACCGTGGTTTATATTGTTGGCTTTCTGCAACGTAAGCAAATACGAGGGGAACCGTGATTTGGGTATATTTGCGTCTAGGCTGTCAAATCAAATCGATTTGTTTTTCATTGGGGGATAACTTTTTTTGAGTTGCAGAGTAAATAACACACAACTTTTCTTTTCTTCTTTTGTAATAATTGCAGCCATTCATTGTTGTTGTTGTTGTTGTTGTTGTTGTTGTTGTAGTTGTTGCAGTATACAGGCCCTATGGATGACACCAACACCAACAGAAACTGTGCAGTGAGTCCATTTGTATTTGTACAATTTCAATTCAAATTAAATACATGCTATTGGGCCAATTCGTTTGACTTGCATTGCGTAGTATTTGCATTGTTTTTGGTGCATTGTTATTAACATTTGTGCATTTCGACACAAAAAAGGCCAGACGGGGGGCAGTGGTCGCACCCTCGTTGTCCAGCAGGACCCTCCAGCACCCCTCATTCCTGCAGGTGTACCTGCAGGCAGGGACCTCAAGGCTGTCTGGTGTTCCTGGACAACACCAACAACAACAACACAGTGAGAACCAGGCTATGGGAGATACATACAGTCGTAGGCCTATTCTATTCCTACACTCGTACAGGCACATTATTATTATAAGTCTCCAATCAATGACTTCTTCTCCCCTGTAGTCCTCCCTACACAGGCCTCGGAGTTCTACTACACGGACCCCACTCTGAGAGGTGTGAGGATCCTCAACACCGTCACCAATTTAAGGGTGGGTGATATAGCCTATCCTTTAATGAGAAAATGTAATAAAAATGTTAATCTTCTAGAAGTTTCTTCATCTTCAAAAAAGTCTCATTAGACTTCCAATAGCTTTTCCTAATTGAATTGTTGAATGGGCCAGCCATAGGACAAAGACAATCAAACTCATAGGCTACAGTGTGTGTGTGTGTGTGTGTGTGTGTACAGGCCGACTGATGCGCTCTGATAGAGATCCTGACCTATATACACCCTATATACACAATGTGACAGGGAGGATCCTACTGGATAAATATGAAAAAAAAAAAAAAAAAAAAGTTAGGTATTCATGGTCTTCAGAGACATTGAATCAGATTTGCACCCTTGTGTGCCCTGAAGCCACGAGACATAGAAATCTGTATTCCAGGGCCGTAGGAGCCAGAGGGGCCCGAAGCCTCTCTGCTTCTCTGGGTGATGAAGACTGCATACAAGGCCTGGAAGCGATGTGTTGTTGCCCCAAGCGACCAGACATTTGGCCACTGTTGGATATGACTGCTGCTGTTAAATAATGGTAAATCCAAAGCACTTTACAATATTGCCTCACATTCACCCATTTGTACACCGACAGCGGTGCCAACCATGCAAGGCAACAGCCAGCTGGTCGGGAGCAGATAGGGTTAGGTGGTGTCTTGCTCAGGGACACCTCCACACTTAGCTAACTAAGGGGGGAGCCGGGGATCGAACCAGCAACCTTCCGGTTAGGGTTAGACAACCAGACAACCTACCTCTACCTCCTGAGCCACTGCCCGCCCCAACACCACAAAGTCAAAAAAAGAAAAAGAAAATGACCCATTTAACAAATATAACGAAGCCTAGTAGTTAATGTATGTATGTATCTAAAATGTTTTTTTCTTTTTCCTTTAATCATCCAGGGTTTTGGGTGCTTCCGCCTCAACACCCCACCACCAGTGATGTCCACACGCCCAGCTAGCCGACGGGACCCCTTCCGAGGAGGGGTGGCACGAGCCTACCCCACCAGGAACCTGGGCAGTCCCAACTGGAGAACACACCGCCACCACCACGCCCTTCCTTGGATCTCCTCCTCCTCCTCCTCCTCCTCCTCCTCCTCCTCCTCCTCCACCGCCCCCGTGGGGGTAGCAGCAGCAGCAGCAGCAGCAGGTCGACTAGCCAGACGGGCGATTCTGCAGCTCACCCAAGAGGAGGACCAGGCTGTTACCAACCTCTTGGCACTCCACCACCACCAACAGGCGCCTGCTGCTGCTGCTGGTGGTGGTGGTGGTGACGACGCTCTGACGGAGTCTGAGGGGGCCGCGTTGTGGGCGCTGCTCCACCTCGGAGACGCAGACTGGGCAGCTCTGCATAGAGCCTGTTGAGGCGGTTCGCTTCAGTGTTACTCTGTGGAGACTTGTTGTTGGCCCCTATACCGTCCTGGTTTTTTATACACCATTATACAGTATATTATATATTTTTAGATTTTGAGTGCCGTGTGTGTGTGTTCCTGTTTTCTCTTTTTTTTTTTTTCTTTTTCGTATGCATTTATGTTTTTTGTATTTCATATAGTTACAGTTGTGAACCAGTTGTTAAAGTGAATACATCAATCTCAGGAGTATTTAATTGAGCGTATCCAACATGTCTGTTTCTGACATTTGACATAAATATTAAAAAAATTTAAATCCTATTCTTGTTTTTGTAGAAAAAAAACAACCCTTCAGTGAAAAAGACCGTATTTTATTAAGAGCACAACTACAATCTTGTATATACAGTGACCTCCAGAGATATTCTTCATATTAACAACGATCAGCAGGGGGAGCCACTACCCAACAGTAGACTACTAATAGAGCAGGTCGAGTTACAACTCAAACAAAACACCATCAAACACACCTCACTAAAAACAAATATTTACAAATATCTTAAAAAGGAGCTTGTGCTTTTCATGTTGATATTGGTTGTATATTGCATGATAGGAGTGACTTCTAGACATTTCAGACATTTCAGTATCATGCAACCCCCCCCACACCCCCCCCTCATAGCAGAAATAACTAAAAGATCTGTAAATATTAACTTTTTAAAATAAAAAGATAGTCTTATCGAATGTTCAACGAATGTTGAACCAACTTTGCACACATACCATCAGCAGCCGTCACCACGTGAGGAGGTGCTGGAGACTCCATTGTTCTGTGGTATGGCAGGAATTTCGCCATTGCAAGCCGTTTCACAATTGCCATGTCACTGACATCACAAGTGGGAATGTGCACCTAGATGCATTACTATCAGCCTACCAGCCTACCCAGTGGTGGGACTGTACCGACAGGTAAACTGATCTAGTCAGCATACATCTAGGTGGACGTTCCCACTTGTGATGTCACTAGACGGTAGTCACATGGCAATTGTGAAACCGCTCACACCTGGTGGCATCATATGTCCCGTTTAACAAAAAAGGTTCTTCTTTTCAGCGAGAATGTGTGCACCATGAGTCAGTGTATGACAAAAACGTGGCAGTTGATGACTCACTTGACCTGTGTGTGTGTGTGTGTGTGTGTGTGTGTGTGTGTACACCGCGGCCAGGGTGTGTGGCATGCGGCGTGTGTCACTAGCTTTCGCATGCGCTCGGAAAAATCACCTGCATGCATCCATCGCAAGTAAAGACCAGAGGATTCCCCCCTTGAACCCGTGTTACGCACCTGACTGTAATCTCACCACCGGCACTGGCACACCCTGAACAGAACACACCCCTCTCTCGCTCTCTCACGCTATCTATCTCATTTCCTGATTCGGGGGGGGGGGGACGGGTAACAATTCCCCCCCCCCCCTGTAATTAATTGGCAATTCCGCAGAAAAATACTTTTTTGTTGTTCCTGACTGGCAGTTAGTTGGTCTGTATCGCAAAACATTCTCGGCTCGACACGCCACCTTTTTCGGATTCGTCGTGTAAACAAACATTCTTCTCTGCAGGTGGGGAAGCAGTCTCTCTTTCTCCCCTCCCCCCCCAAGGTCCAACGCCTCCTCCTCCTCCTCCTCCTCCTCCTCCCTCCTCCTACATGGACATGTGGCCCGCCAGCGCCGATGCCTTGCCGGCAGCGGCGGCCACCTGCGTGGCGGCCTGCATGACGCGGTATCGCTCGCGCAGGTTCCGGCGGCGCACGTGCTCGTTGGTGATCTCCACCACGCTGCCCACGGGGAACCAGCCCTTCTGGCCGTCCGACAGCCGGCTGCCCTCGTACCAGCCTGGAGGGGATGGCAGGGGAGGGAGTGGGAGGGAGAGATGGGGGGAGGGAGGGAGGGAGTGGAGGTATGGGAGGGTCAGAGAGAGGGAGATTTGGGAGGCGTTTGGGAGAGTGTACAAATAGGGTTGGAAAGTGGTGATTTTAAGCTACAACTACTTTTTGCTGTTGGTATAAATTATACACATGATAATGATGCAGATCCAAGTATGGTTGTAATGAAAAATTGTCCAGTTTGAAATCCCAACGTTATTCTTTTAAGGCCTCTCGCTGACTGCAGCGTGGGAGAATTGAACCCAGCGCCTTGCGACCGGTGTGGCTGCGCGCCGCCGTGCGTACCTTCGTTGATCTTGCGCAGCACGTTGATGATCTCGGGGGGCTCCAGGGTCAGCTCGTCCGTCTGCAGGGCCACGTACGGCTCCACACACTGCACCTGGGGGCAGTCTGTCCACGACACACACACACACGCACACACGCACACACGCACACACACACGCACACACACACACGTTAAATGATACACTTATCATGAAAATACATGCAATAGAAATATGCTGTATGGCCTTATGTCGTATGGATACTACAATTCTGTGCCGTGATGTGTGTGTGTGTGCATCTGTGACTGTGTGTGTGTGTGCATGCGTGTGTGTGTGTCCCCTGCTCACCCCAGTCTTCGTAGATGACCTCTTCTTCGTTTCTGTCCGGGTTGCCGGGTTTCGGGAAGGCCCCGAGCCAGCGGTGCATGTCTGACCTGGTGCCGGAGACAGGAGAGCGTGCGTCAGATAGCTGCTCGTGAGGCTAGCTGGGACACCATGCTAGTGAGGCTAGCTAGGTGGGGCACCATGCTAGTGAGGCTAGCTGGGACACCATGCTAGTGAGGCTAGCTGGGACACCATGCTAGTGAGGCTAGCTAGGTGGGGCACCATGCTAGTGAGGCTAGCTGGGACACCATGCTAGTGAGGCTAGCTGGGACACCATGCTAGTGAGGCTAGCTAGGTGGGGCACCATGCTAGTGAGGCTAGCTGGGACACCATGCTAGTGAGGCTAGCTGGGACACCATGCTAGTGAGGCTAGCTAGGTGGGGCACCATGCTAGTGAGGCTAGCTAGCTGGGACACCATGCTAGTGAGGCTAGCTGAGACACCATGCTAGTGAGGCTAGCTAGGTGGGGCACCATGCTAGTGAGGCTAGCTGGGACACCATGCTAGTGAGGCTAGCTGGGACACCATGCTAGTGAGGCTAGCTAGGTGGGGCACCATGCTAGTGAGGCTAGCTAGCTGGGACACCATGCTAGTGAGGCTAGCTGGGACACCATGCTAGTGAGGCTAGCTGGGACACCATGCTAGTGAGGCTAGCTAGGTGGGGCACCATGCTAGTGAGGCTAGCTAGCTGGGACACCATGCTAGTGTGGAGGGAACCTGCGCTAACTGTGCTTAAGGCTAGATTAATGTATACAATATAAGATTTAAGATTGAAAAAAGCGGTTAATTCAGTTTTTAGTCCTTGTGTTCAGGAGAGTTTTTGGGCGGGTCTGGAAATGGGGGTGCGGCCCCCACGACCCCGCCCCTCTGACCATTTGAGCCCGCCCCTAACAGACACACACACACACACAGGTGTACTCACTGCGAGGGGGCCTTCAGCAGCCGCTCCATCAGGCGCCCCTGGTGGTTCTCCAGCAGCGTGAGGGTGAAGCAGAGCTCGTAGGGGCCCGGCCCGCTGGCTCTGCCATCCTCCACCCGCTCCACCTGCACCAGGGAGCGGTGGGCGTGGTCCAGCACCACGAAGCGCTCCGGCCTGACGGGGAAATGACACCAAATTAATTTTTCAGGTTTCTCAGAGGACAATATAACAACGGAAAGCAGAACAGAAAGGCCATCCAAAAGCAAGACAAGATCATGGTAAAGTTAAGATAAAGTTGGAACAGGAAGACAATAAAAAACAATAATAACTTTTAAATAAAATAAAATACAACAAAATAAAAATAGATACAAAATAAATAGAAGAATAAAAGCAATAAAATAATATAGACAATAAAAAGACGACATCACGTGAAAGCAAGTCTGTAAAAATGTGTTTTTAAGAAGAGATTTCAAGGAAGTCAGTGATTCAGGCAGGTCGTTCCAAAGCCGAGGGGTCCTGACGGCAAAAAGCGCGGCCGCCTTTAGATTTCAGCCTCGACTTTGGAACGGCCAGGAGGGTCCCACCTGCGCCACTCTTATCTGGGTCAACCGTCATGTTTGATAGAACTGGGGTAAACGTATGCGGTAAGGAGGAGCTTCTGCTGACTACCGGAGTCCTTCGTTTTAACATTAAGAGCTACGACCACCGTTGTACATACAGGAGTCCAGACAGAGAGAGGGCTTGACGTCTTTTATGACTTCCTAAGAGAACATTAACTCAACCAAAAACCAGCCCACAGACAGCACACAGGTCCACAGCACACAGTTGACTTGAGCGCACTTTTTTTTTGCATATACATTTAATAATTTCTTCCTGTGCTCACAAAAGGTTCATATCTCACCGTATAAACCGCCAGTAGCAGCCAGCCTAATCTCTATAGACAAACCTTTTTATTAAATTTTTTTTAAAATAAATGAATACCTAAAACCTGTCATGTACAAGCATAGGCAAATCGCTTATTACGATATACCATACTACTATATTTATATACTTTTTAAACTATTAAATAGAAAGTGATTAGTATGGCTTGGTAAAATGATCCATTATATTATAGTCACTTTACAATTGCCCATGGCATGTTCTCGCCATTTCAGAGGCATTTAATCAATTTGGACATATGATTTCCATACGTTTTCCATGACTGGAAAAACAGCTTTTTTTTATGGCTTCTTCCATGGTGCGTGGGAACCCCAGAGTGTTAACGAGTTAGAGCAATATGCAAATAATTTATATCTTAGTTTGTCTGCCAAAAAAGTGCTTACGGTTGGAGCTAGGGGGTGATCAGGTGCCGGGGACTGGGGACGTTACGGGGGTTACGTCATGCTAGCAGAGACGACAACAACAACAACAACAACAACAACAACACTAGAGGAGTCTCGTCGTCGTACCAGGCATTCTGTAAAGTGCGGCAGAGGGGTGTTGTAACAATGGTACACTGTTTGAGTGTGCAAAGAGTGAGAGCGGCAAGATTTCGAAAAAAAACCACAAAGAAGTGCCACATTTCCGCACACACCTGTGTCACAGCTATGATAGCGTTGTGTGTGCACAACGTGATTGACAAGGTGAGACGGATTCACTGAACGAATCAGAGATGGCCCTGATTGGTCAGAAATGAGCCGGGGGGGGGAGGGGGGGCGGTCTAAACTTTACATTGGCGCAGAGGCATACGCAGCCAACCAGAACAGTTAATCGCTCTGCCCCAGTCCCAACACTTCTCTGTTCTGGCACCGCAGTGGTGGCTGACGTCAGGACGGCCGAGTCGCTCACCAGCGAGTATCAAAGACTCAAGACCAACCTGTTCAGAGTTCACCTGGACTCTACATAACCCCCCCCCCCCCTCCTCCCTCTCCTAACTTTAGTCGTGACTTACCCTTTCTTGGTGGCGAGGATGAGCAGGTCGTTGAAGAGGAACAGGTGCACGGGGCTGAACTTGACACGCATGTTGAAGATGGTGCCCCCCTTGGACATCTCCCCCAGCTCCCCCTTCTTCTCCAGGTAGCGCGTTGGAGAGATGATGGGCAGAGCCTGGCCCCCCCGGGAGGGAGGGGGAGGAGAAGGAGAGGAGAAGAGAAGAGAGAAGGAGAGAGGAGAGGAGAGAGAGAGAGAGAGAGGAGAGGAGGGGAGAGAGAAGAGAGGGAGAGAGAATAGAACAAAGGGAGGAGATAGAAGAGAGAGAGAAGAGGAGACAGAGATGGAGAAGAGATATTATTATTATTATTATGAGTTGTATTATTATTATTTATTAATATTCTGTATTATTTATTGTGATAGTAGTGTGTTGTGTGCAGTGTGTGCGTGCGTGTGTGTGTGTGTGTTTGGAAGACACAAGCAAGAGGGATCAATGGAAAATCATGTTTTGGACCACAAAGACCCAACAAACCTAATCCCAGACAGCCCCTAATGATCGACATCCCCAATTTATCCCACGCCCTCCTTTCACGCACCCGCACCGCCCGGCAAAAGCGACAACAGGAAGCTCAAGAAGCCCTCTCTGTGGTGTGGTGTGGTGTGTGTGTTGTGGTGTTGTGTTGTGTGTGTTGTGGTGGTGTGTTGTTGTGTGTGTGGTGTGTGTTGTGGTGTTGTTGTGTGGTGTGTGTTGTGGTGTGTTGTGTTGTGGTGTTGTGTGTGTGTGGTGTTGTGGTGTGTGTGTGGTGTGTGTTTGTGGTTGTTGTTGTGTATGTGGAGGATCTTCCTCTTCCTCTTCCTCCTCTCTTCTCTCCTCCACTCCTTCTTTCCTTCGTGTTTCTGCTGCACGTTGGTGTGTTGTGGTGTGTGGTGTGGTGCCCAGAGACAAGGCCGAAAATGTTCACAAACATTAGAATTTATCAACAAGCCCTTTAAGATCTGCTAAATCAGAAATTCCCAGAAAGAACAGCTCTTACATTCTTGCAGGTGAGGAAGACATGCGCTTTCACTATCATAGTTACATGTTCTTTTTTCTAAATGCTCTTCCCTGTTTGATCACTTAAATAGGTTGTTTCTGTCTTTCTTTGTCTTTTTTCTTCTTATATGCTCATCATTCTCATTACACCCCTAAACCCATGAAAACCCTTGCCCCCTTAAGAAGGGCCATTTGTTTGACTCGCAAAGAAGGATCACTATCTTCGCTCTCGGAAAAAGCCAATCATACGGGGCGAGAACGGAAACATGGCACAATAGCGAGGAGGGGTAAAGGACAGACAGGTTGGGGGGTATTCGCCGGTTTCCATTGGAAAACAGAGTACCAACCGCCTTGGGAGGCGTTCTGGCTTTTCTTTGGTCCTTCCTTTTTGCCTCCAACTCAGGTGTTCTGAGGGGACCAACAATTCAACAATCCACAACAGGGTGGGGGGGGGGGGGGGGAAAGGGGCGGGGTTTCTTCTAGGTCAAGGGTTTTTCCGTCACGTCAGGCATGCGACCACAAAAAAAACACAAAAAAGTTCCAAGAGACGTCGTCCCAAACAGGATCCGCCTCTTAAAATAGAAAGAAAATAAGGAAAAAAGGACAAAAAGGACACAAAGGACACTTTTGTGTTGAAGGGGGTGGTGACGGACGCGAACACAGACGAAACGATGCAGGAATGCGTACGCTTGACAGAAGCCTGGCAGGTTGTGCAGCGCAACGCAGAGCTCTCTAATGGGTTCTGCTAAGTGGCGCTACAATACAACACAAGGTCAGGGGCAGCAGCTGTCAGCAGCTATTGTTTCTCAAAACTCATCCAAGCAGGGTAGGCTTTTATCATTACCTTCCTTGCCAGGGAATGCTTGACTCACCCAAGATCATATTTGCACAAAACATATTTCGTGGTCCGAACCACCGAAAGCGGTTCGGACAAATTGCCATGCGCTGAGGAACTACTGGCAGCTACCGGGCGTGGTGTGATGTGATGGACAGACAAGATTTTTATTTTTTAAGTGCCCACCCTTTCGGTTTCAAAGGGACAACTTTCCCCAAAACGGTTCTGTTCTGCTCATTGGCACTGCGGATTTTCCTGCTTGTACAATTATTATTATTATTAAAGATTCAAGATGTTTAATTGTCACATACACATACAGGATGTGCAGTGCAATGAAAAAGTGGCGTGC